>OX246738.1:61584318-61671818 GCA_945910005.1 Isoperla grammatica
CAATATCTTCTAAAGTATGGTCGCACTAATTCTGGGGTTTGGACACACTAAATCGGAACGGCGCACACTAATTATACTGAGAATTTCAGAATTAGTGCGAAATGTTGGGGGGGCAGCGTGAACTTGGCCCCCTACCCTTAAATCGTTTATATCTTCTAAACTAAGGTCGCACTAATTCTGGGGTTTGGACACACTAGATCGGAACGGCACACACTAATTATACTGAGAATTTCAGAATTAGTGCGACAAGTGGGGGGCAGCGTGAACTTGGCCCCCCCACCCTTAAATCGTAAATATCTTCTAAACTAATGTCGCACTAATTCTGGGGTTTGGACACACTAAATCGGAACAGCGCACACTAATTATACTGAGAATTTCAGAATTAGTGCGAAATGTTGGGGGGGCAGCGTGAACTTGGCCCCCCCACCCTTAAATCGTTAATATCTTCTAAAATAAGGTTGCACTAATTCTGGGGTTTGGACACACTAAATCGGACCGGCGCACACTAATTATACTGAGAATTTCAGAATTAGTGCGACAAGTGGGGGGCAGCGTGAACTTGGCCCCCCCACCCTTAAATCGTTAATATCTTCTAAACTAAGGTCGCACTAATTCTGAGGTTTAGACACACTAAATTGGAACGACGCACACTAATTATACTGAGAATTTCAGAATTATTGCGACAAGTGGGGGGGCAGCGTGAACTTGGCCCCCCTACCCTTAAATCGTAAATATCTTCTAAACTAAGGTCGCACTAATTCTGGGGTTTGGACACACTAAATCGGAACGGCGCACACTAATTATACTAAGAATTTCAGAATTAGTGCGACAAGTGGGGGGGAAGTGTGAACTTGGCCCCCCCACCTTTTTTCATTAATATCTTCTAAAGTATGGTCGCACTAATTCTGGGGTTTGGACACACTAAATCGGAACGGCGCACACTAATTATACTGAGAATTTCAGAATTAGTGCGACAAGTGGGGGGGCAGCGTGAACTTGGCCCCCCCACCCTTAAATCGTTAATATCTTCTTAACTAAGGTCGCACTAATTCTGGGGTTTAGACACACTGAATTGGAACGACGCACACTCATTATACTGAGAATTTCAGAATTAGTGCGACAAGTGAGGGGCAGCGGGAACTTGGCCCCCCCAACCTTTTTTCGTCAATATCTTCTAGAGTATGGTCGCACTAATTGTGGGGTTTGGACACACTAAATCGGAACGGCGCTCACAATTTATACTTAGAATTTCAGAATTAGTGCGAAATGTTGGGGGGGCAGCGTGAACTTGGCCCCCCCAACCCTTAAATCGTTAATATCTTCTAGAATAAGGTCGCACTAATTCTGGGGTTTGGACACACTAAATCGGAACGGCGCACACTAATTATACTGAGAATTTCAGAATTAGTGCGAAATGTTGGGGGGGCAGCGTGAACTTGGCCCCCCCACCCTTAAATCGTTAATATCTTCTAAAATAAGGTCGCACTAATTCTGGGGTTTGGACACACTAAATCGGAACGGCGCACACTAATTATACTGAGAATTTCAGAATTAGTGCGACAAGTGGGGGGCAGCGTGAACTTGGCCCCCCCACCCTTAAATCGTTAATATCTTCTAAACTAAGGTCGCACTAATTCTGGGGTTTGGACACACTAAATCGGAACGGCGCACACTAATTATACTGAGAATTTCAGAATTAGTGCGACAAGTGGGGGGCAGCGTGAACTTGGCCCCCCCACCCTTAAATCGTAAATATCTTCTAAACTAAGGTCGCACTAATGCTGGGGTTTGGACACACTAAATCGGAACGGCGCACACTAATTATACTGAGAATTTCAGAATTAGTGCGACAAGTGGGGGGGAAGTGTGAACTTGGCCCCCTTACCTTTTTTCATCAATATCTTCTAAAGTATGGTCGCACTAATTCTGGGGTTTGGACACACTAAATCGGAACGGCGCACACTAATTATACTGAGAATTTCAGAATTAGTGCGAAATGTTGGGGGGGCAGCGTGAACTTGGCCCCCCCACCCTTAAATCGTAAATATCTTCTAAACTAAGGTCGCACTAATTCTGGGGTTTGGACACACTAAATCGGAACGGCGCACACTAATTATACTGAGAATTTCAGAATTAGTGCGACAAGTGGGGGGCAGCGTGAACTTGGCCCCCCCACCCTTAAATCGTTAATATCTTCTAAACTAAGGTCGCACTAATTCTGGGGTTTGGACACACTAAATCGGAACGGCGCACACTAATTATACTGAGAATTTAAGAATTAGTGCGACAAGTGGGGGGCAGCGTGAACTTGGCCCCCCCACCCTTAAATCGTAAATATCTTCTAAACTAAGGTCGCACTAATTCTGGGGTTTGGACACACTAAATCGGAACGGCGCACACTAATTATACTGAGAATTTCAGAATTAGTGCGACAAGTGGGGGGGAAGTGTGAACTTGGCCCCCCCACCTTTTTTCATCAATATCTTCTAAAGTATGGTCGCACTAATTCTGGGGTTTGGACACACTAAATCGGAACGGCGCACACTAATTATACTGAGAATTTCAGAATTAGTGCGAAATGTTGGGGGGGCAGCGTGAACTTGGCCTCCCCACCCTTAAATCGTAAGTATCTTCTAAACTAAGGTGCACTTATTCTGGGGTTTGGACACACTAAATCGGAACGGCGCACAGTAATTATACTGAGAATATCAGAATTAGTGCGACAAGTGGGTGCAGCGTGAACTTGGCCCCCCCACCTTTTTTCGTCAATATCTTCTAGAGTATGGTCGCACTAATTGTGGGGTTTGGACACACTAAATCGGAACAGCGCACAGTAATTATACTGAGAATTTCAGAATTAGTGCGACAAGTGGGGGGGCAGCGTGAACTTGGCCCCCCCACCCTTAAATCGTTAATATCTTTTAAACTAAGGTCGCACTTATTCCGGGGTTTAGACACACTAAATTGGAACGACGCACACTAATTATACTGAGAATTTCAGAATTAGTGCGACAAGTGGGGGGCAGTGTGAACTTAGCCCCCCCACCCTTAAATCATTTATATTTCTTAACTAAGGTCGCACTAATTCTGGGGTTTGGTCACACTTAATCGGAACGGCGCACACTAATTATACTGAGAATTTTTAGAGTTAGTGCGACAAGTGGGAGGGCAGCGTGAACTTGGCCCCCCTACCTTTTTTCATCAATATCTTCTAAAGTATGGTCGCACTAATTCTGGGGTTTGGACACACTAAATCGGAACGGCGCACACTAATTATACTGAGAATTTCAGAATTAGTGCGAAATGTTGGGGGGGCAGCGTGAACTTGGCCCCCCCACCCTTAAATCGTTAATATCTTCTAAAATAAGGTCGCACTAATTCTGGGGTTTGGACACACTAAATCGGAACGGCGCACACTAATTATACTGAGAATTGCAGAATTAGTGCGACAAGTAGGGGGGCAGCGTGAACTTGGCCCCCCCACCTTTTTTCATCAATATCTTCTAAAGTATGGTCGCACTTATTCTGGGGTTTGGACACACTAAATCGGAACGGCGCACACTAATTATACTGAGAATTTCAGAATTAGTGCGACAAGTGGGGGGAAAGCGTGAACTTGGCCCCCCCACCTTTTTTCATCAATATCTTCTAAAGTATGGTCGCACTAATTCTGGGGTTTGGACACACTAAATCGGAACGGCGCACACTAATTTTACTGAGAATTTCAGAATTAGTGCGAAATGTTGGGGGGGCAGCGTGAACTTGGCCCCCCCACCCTTAAATTGTAAATATCTTCTAAACTAAGGTCGCACTAATTCTGGGGTTTGGACACACTAAATCGGAACGGCGCACACTAATTATACTGAGAATTTCAGAATTATTGCGACAAGTGGGGGGGCAGCGTGAACTTGGCCCCCCCACCTTTTTTCATCAATATCTTTTAAAGTATGGTCGCACTAATTCTGGGGTTTGGACACACTAAATCGGAACGGCGCACACTAATTATACTGAGAATTTCAGAATTAGTGCGAAATGTTGGGGGGGCAGCGTGAACTTGGCCCCCCCACCCTTAAATCGTTAATATCTTCTTAACTAAGGTCGCACTAATTCTGGGGTTTGGACACACTAAATCGGAACGGCGCACACTAATTATACTGAGAATTGCAGAATTAGTGCGACAAGTGGGGGGGCAGCGTGAACTTGGCCCCCCCACCTTTTTTCATCAATATCTTCTAAAGTATGGTCGCACTAATTCTGGGGTGTGGACACACTAAATCGGAACGGCGCACACTTATTATACTGAGAATTTCAGAATTAGTGCGAAATGTTGGGGGGGCAGCGTGAACTTGGCCCCCCCACCCTTAAATCGTTAATATCTTCTTAACTAAGGTCGCACTAATTCTGGGGTTTGGACACACTAAATCGGAACGGCGCACACTAATTATACTGAGAATTTCAGAATTAGTGCGACAAGTGGGGGGGCCAAGTTCACGGACATCCAGGCGTCCCCTCCTCCCAACCTCATCGATGAGGAAGGGAGGAGGCCTAGTACATTAAGTCTGCACTAGTGGGACCTCGGTCAGGTTGCAGATATATAACACACATACTTCCGAAAGCTTGGGTCCAGTACGCTCGGCCGGCGGTGTAACCCGTGGGGGCAGCTTCGTGTGAGAGGTAAGGTGGTTGATGAATACCGAGTCATGACAGACAGACACTCTCAACTAACAAATACAATCGTTGTGACCACTATAACGAGGCACTACCTTATTGTAAAAAACACATAAAAACACTAATTGACAAGTCAGCATCTGCTTACTTTCCCGATATGCATCTTTCTACAGAACAAAACAAACAAGTATCACAATATTATTGTGTAGTCAAGGTCTGTTATATCGCCATATTCGAAGGTTTCCCCTACCCCCATCTAGTGTAACTTTGCGCCCCGTACACGCACTGCAGTTCCGTGTATGCGTCCGCTCCGTGCGATACACATAATACACCTTTATAATGTCTAAAACAAGACAGCTAGACGGGTCCTAACGTTAGGAGGCCCATCTCGTGACGACATCTGATTGTCCGTCTGAAAAGTCTGAATATTTTCAACTGATATCTCACGCAATGGATCGCACGCACCAACGCATATCAGTCGCATGTGATTGGATGAACCGAAAAAAACGATCACATCGCAAGGATCGGATGCATACATGGAAGTGGAACGTTGTCAAACGAGTGACTCTTGACCAATCAGTGATCAGTATTTGAAATTGGGGATCACTGGTTGACGACGAACCATTCGTCTATGAAAAAAGTTTATATTATGCAAGATTGTTGCGGGACAATCAGTGCAAAGAGGATGTATATCGTGCGTGTTGGATAGCTTGTCATTCCAAATATCTGACACGACGGCGTGATGCAAGCGCAAGTATTTTATTGGATGAACCCTTAATCGGTCGGCAACCAAAGCTGTTGCCAATCAACACAGAATAATAATACAAAATATATAGAAATGAAAATGTAAACAAATTTCACTGAATACATTTAAATCAAAGTTACAAATAGTTCCTTTTATTCTATTACGGTATTTTTTTCAGAAGTACACAAAGCTCAAACTGATTTATGTAAATATCATTATCTGTTATATAGACTTCTTCTGAACACATTTCTATGGGCAGTCTAGCCTTACAAGATGATTTGAAGACTTTGAGATGAATAATTGCTCAGATCAAAGTGGTTATGAATAGGCTACCTTATTACAACTAACAAGTAAGAAGCAAAGAAGCTAATTCAATAATTGAGTTATCTAATCATGTGATAGAAGGTGCAAATGTTGAGATAATTTACCTGAAAGCTACGAAAATGAAGTTAGTGAGTTTTATCTCAACCCGACGATAAACTCTTGATAATAACTCCATGCTCCGATGATCATATTTATCGTTATAACTGGGGCAGTTCATTATTTGCATCAACGGCTCAGCGGCAAGACGAGACTACGGGAGGTCGCTGGCTCGATCCCGGCCGGTCACCGGCAGTCCTGAATGAAGGTTTTCCAAGGTTTTCTCACTCACAAGGCGAATTCTGGGATTTAATCCCAGATAATAGAGAAGCTAGGGGACAGAATGTGAAGGATAAGGCTGAGGTGGTTTGGACACATGAAACGGATGAAGAAAGAGACGATGCCCAGGAGAATACCGGTATATGAAAAAAATATCGAAGGAAGAAGAAGACGGGGAAGACCAAGGAAGAGATGGAAGGAAAAGATTGCTGAAGACCTACAGACGAGAGGAGAGAACTGGAAGCAAGTAGAGGAAGTACGATTTTGGGAAGATAGCAAGAGGTGGAAAAATTTGGTTGTGAAACCAAAGCTGACCCTGCCAGAAGGAGGAAACGGCGATGGATAATGATTATGATGATGAATCCTACTAACAGCCATCGCGCATTCCTTCCCAACTATTTCAAATACTGCGACACCAAGTTAGTCACAGGGACATTGATTATCCCTGGGCAGGTTTCGTACAAAAAAATATTATTATTTGCCACTACCCCACCCACGGGTTATAATATAGGTAGGCCTGTGTATTAATTTTAGATAGACGGGAAGGAATTTCCGGGAATTAGTGAGTTTCAATATACCAGCATTCGTCTTTTGACCGAGGAAAGCATTATTGAATAATAACTAATTTTGGTAAGAACCCAATAAAGGGGGCAGTCCCCCTAGAGATAAGTAGGCCTATGAAGTAAACATTGCTACTTTACAATTAGTTACAATAATACATAATTATACAATACAATGAATATTACAAAATTTGAAGGTAGCAAGAATTCGAATTGGTATTCGACTGAAGGTGCATGTGTTTAATGTGTCATCATTTCGCAAGTCAATCGGTTTTGATAATAATTCTCGCCAAGCTGTCGCGTGGGGCCCGCCACCTCGCTGCACATAGGCCTACGCAGAGACAGCGTTGGATCGGGTTGGACTGACTGACTGACTAGAACGACCGACTGGGGAAGAACACTTTGCTTCCTCGTCGATCACCGCTGCGACGCTGGCGACACTGGCGACGCCAATAACAACTCGTACACGAGTCATGCATTACTGGGATTGGTTTGGTTCGTCTGCGCCGCTGACTAGTGACCCAGCATGCAATACCAGACTCGACAACTAATTAATTGTTCTCGACATGACGAGTGCGTTGATTTGAGTGAGTGCACGGGTCTTACGGGGCAATAATACAAGCCACGTGTTTGGAGTAGAGTGGTGTCCCCGCCTCCGTGCCACTTGTAGACGGGGTTATATCTGTCCCCGTGGTTTGACCGCGGCAGAACTATGGGACCCCACCCCACACACACACACAATTACCTGGCTTGCAACGTGATAGGCCGATTGGTCCACCGAGACAACTCGTATGATTTGATTTGTAAATCATGACGCCATAATATTATAAATTACTATAAACAATTTTTTCAGGAATGTTTCCCCGAATGAACCGACTTCAGCCAGCGCTAAAATCAATGACCCAAAAAGCTTTAGTGAAGTGTTTTGTTCGTATCTTGTACAGTCGAGCCAAGTATGCGTTGGTCCAGTGGTTAGCATCCCTGCTTCCAATGCAGAAGGTCCCGGGTTCAAATCCCGCTTCAGGCGGAAGTTTTTTAACTTCTAATATGGATTCAATTCCATTACTTCTTGGCTTAGGAATAAGTAAACGGTGACTTTGGAGCCGTCCTAGCAACGAAGCACTCAATAAATTCAAAGTTGTTCTGAATCGGCCTTGTTGATTCTGGCATTTGTCCGCAGGTGTTCGCACTGTCCAATCACTGATTCATATGTTTCGTATTTGAAATATCGATCTTTGATTGGTTATCGCTCACTCGTCGATGGTGTTCGAAGCCTACAGGGTTGGTTTAGTCACTTTCAATAAAAGTCCCCCACTGCAAATCAGTTTAGTTACTGAGTGGGTAGACTCTAAATGTGAATTTATTTATTTATTTATTTAAAAAGTCTAATTTTGTAAAAATGTAACACTTTGTATTAATTAATTTTCCTTCCTTTTTTCCAAGAATATTTGCGGCTACAAAATCTCAAAAAGTTTTTAAGTGTTGTTTTGAAGATGGAATATTATTCAACATTAAATTCTCACGCTTGTAGGCCCTCTAAACCCAAACACACACGTCGAGTCATTAGACGCTTAAACACTTGCGTAAGTCAGACGAAAACGTCCCACCGTTCCACGAAGCTTTGTTCAGCCACCCATGCAGCTTCGTCCCTCCCCCCGGTGTGACGTAAATTTGGCAGCGTTCGTTTCCGTGGCAGAAATCATCATTCAACATACACGCGAAAAAGAAAAACAACACATCACTTCCACATCGGCGTACCTTATTCAGTTTAACCAATTTTCAAAACCACTGTAGAGGGTTTTTATTACAGATTGATTATAATTTATAGTATATATTATTGTCATGTGTAAACAAAACCTTGTCACCGTCCGCTGTCCAATAGCATACAAGATGCTGCTCTCCGTAAGATCCAAACGACAAAATTTATACAAGTAACCTTTAATTTGTTGTAAGAATAGCGAAAAACAAAAACATGCGAAAAAAACTTTCGAAAACATCGGCCCGGCACCTCCACCAAAATTGGAATATTTTCTGTATGAAGGCGTCAATCAAATCCTTTCTAGTTAATCCTCCTTCCTTGATCTGTTCTGAACCAGTATTTTACTTGACATTATCTGATAACTAGAGTAGCTAGATGCCCACTTCATGGATCATGAGACACACGAATACCTACACCCTATAAACAAAACTATAAATATTCATATAATCGCAAGCACTTGTTAAGGGGAATGTACACTGAAAATGGTATCTCAGCCACTTGTTAAGATAACTGCTTCAAATTTTGGATTAACCTCAAGTTGCTTGAAGAAAAAAATAAAAAAAATAAAAAAAGCAAAAACGAATTTTTCTTGTGTTTTTTTTTTTAAACTTTACATTCATAAACAATGTACCAGGGAAATGCTAAAAGTATCTCATTTTTTGCAAAAAAAAAAAATTGAATTTATTTTTCTGTTAACGAATGTGCAATTGATACAATCAAAAACCGGATTTTCAATTTTTTGTTTACAACTCAAGTTATACATTTTTAATTATGAACATTATATTTTTAAGTACATTTTTCATAAAAAAAATGTTCAACATTTTTTAAAAATTAAACCAAACACTTTTTCCAAAATCCCCTTTTTGATTGTCTGCATCTGTATCTTGTTTGTACACACACAAAACATCAATGCTCTAAGTCCATTTGTGTAAAAGTTTTAGCGAAAAGAATTGTTAGAAACGTAGAAAAAATTATACTGAGATAAAGCCTTGTGAAACACCGATTTGCTCGCTGTAACATGGTTAAACCGCTCACGCTGCTGCAGCTAACATGTTTTTCAACACATTTGGATCCAATTACTACTTTGTTTAATGATGAACAAGGGATCAATAATCAAAATGCAAAAAAAAAAAAAAAATCAGGAATTTCTAAAAAATCGAGAATTTTCAGTGTACATTCCCCTTAAGAGCGAAGGACACCTCTACGTCAAAAACCGCAGAAAATTTTCATTTTTTAATTATATCTCAAGATTGAAACAAAACAGAATGAATGATAAATGTATCCAACATTATAACCAGTATGACTAAGATACTTATTTCCTTAGTAAATAATTATAATTATCACAGTCATAATAATAATAATTTTTGTAGGAATACCCGTTCTAGGGTGCACACCAGCTTTACCTGATATGCCCCTCTTCAGGTTTCTAACTAGGTTATTAGGGTGTTGGATAGTTGGGAAGGAATGTCCGAGGGCTGATAGTATGACTCAATCCCAGCATTCGCTTTTACGACTGAGGAAAACCTCGGAAAAAACCTTCAGTCAGGACTGCCGGTGGCCGGAATCGAACCGGCGACCTCCCGAATTATAGTCTCGCGTCTTACCGCTGAGCCACCTCTATCGGTCACAGTCATACTGATTATAACGTTAAATACATTTATCATTCAGTGTGTTGGGCTCACCAAACCACAGCGCTATGATTTCTCATATTTTCGATTTTGTGTTTCAATCTTGAGACATAATTAAAAAATGAACATTTTCTGCGGTTTTTGACGTAGAGGTATCCTTCGCTCTTAACAGTTCGTTTTTGGCTGTTTTGACGCTGTGAGTGAATGAAATACATAAACACGTGCTTTTAATTTGATGCGCTCGCCGACTAGAGTCATAGACGCTTGAACTCATAGACACGGGTCCCCACGTGGTACGTTTTATGCACGTGCATGGTGGTAATATAATTTACCTACGATCTTTTTTATTTGAACGATTCGATATCCCAATTCGCCAACTGCATCTGTGTGGTTCTAAAATACTAACGTAAAAACTATGATTCTACAAACGAATAGTGTTATAATCTGTACTTTGAATGATTCTGTTGTATCTAGGCTATAATAATGTATGTATAGTTCCAATCCAAACGTCATTGGTCAATTGTAAATGTGAAACACCTACTCGAAAGACTTTATTAATTGGTGCTTTAATGAATAGAAGATTGATACGAATTACATGCAAATAACCATGCACGCAGCCCTTTGTGTGGTCGCTCGTTTGAGTCATGGCATGGCCACGTTGGAAGGGGGTTGGCTTAATAACGTTTCACAGGATTAGCGAATTATATCATGGATATGGTTGGTGCGTGCATGTGTATGCTATCGATCCCGGGGTTAATTCGGGGTGAATCTCTGTGCATCTGGGGCCCAGCAGAGTATCAGAAGCTCAACCACGCAACTGTTTGACCCAGGTTCGCGTTATCTCATTAGTAAAACATAACGCACTCGTTCAATGTTGTTGATTGCCTGCATGGTACGTTATTATGCCGTAAGGACGGACCTAACGTAATTCGATTACGTTGAAACGAATGTTTTCACATAGCAATAGTGACGTCATTGTACGTGAGAATGTAAAGACCAATGTGTGAACAAACAAGAAATGAAATATATCCCATTGTCCCCGGAACTATACAACACATTCATACTTTATCAACTTTTAAGACTTATTTATTTTCTATCTACTATACAGCGAATCCGATCCATTACTTCAGTGGTGATAATAACATACACGACTTCTGTTTTCCCTGTAAGGCCCAGGATCATAATATCCCCACTCCCGCCACAACCCCCACGCTAGGTGCTCAGGGTTGCCACCAGGAGCGTTGCAATCGCCAGCCGTTCTTTTCACATGCGTATTTCTTGGCTCAATGCATTCTGCTGGTGGCAAGGAACTTAGATTTTCATTGTTGTATTATTGTTATTATTCATCAATGGCGCTGAAAGGAAATTGCTTGTCAGCGCTATCTATGTTAGTTTTGAGTCCTCTATAAATATTTCTATAAATATTGTAACCACAATATGTGTTTGTGTTCTGTCAAACGAATTTTCACCGCAATTAATTGTTTTTATCATAATATTGAAATTGTGCAGAATAATTTTGTTCACAGAAAGGAGTTTCGTTCCATTTTGTGCGCTTACACAGCCAGAATTTGAATTTTGCTACCAATATTCTAATCATGACAAGAAAACGCGCTCATATTGATACAAAATTCTGCTTATTTTTGTATTAAACGTTGTCAAAACACAAAATAAGCCAACCAGACAACTTCCTTGTCGAAGTCTAGAGTTTGTCGATGATTAAAGCCAATAACCTCAAATGTTATACAACAAAAATTAAAACATTTGATGAATTAGTTTTTTGGTTTGTCCATACTAGGAAACAACATTAACTCATAAGGGAAACCTGGGCCTATACGCTCTCAAAGTTAGATGGCCATTTATAGTGAAGCGGCTATACGACTATAGATACGATGTTTGTTCTATTGCTCTGTATTTTCATCCCTAACGTCGAATGCTTCATTGTGTTTAATATTGGAAACTAATTGGACGTTTTCCGTTGCGTAGAAGTTAACTCTGTGTCTGCAGCATTCGGCTTTAGCACGATCCAGTCAACATGTCAACATACACAAAACAATATTGGGGGAGTTGCGAATATAATTAATGCGTTCTGGACAGTCTCGTGTAACATCCGATCCGCCATCGCAGCCCTGTGGTCGCGCGGGGGGGGGGGGGGGGGGAGGTAACAGGGGCCCAATTGCTCCCGATGATATCGACGCATTTTGTTTCTTCTAAACACTGATTGATTCTGCAAATAATTTACGTATGTAAAGTAAATGTAAAGTATGTGTGTAAACTTGTAAAGTAAATTATTCTCCTATAGTCCTCTTATCAAATTACCATTCGTCAATATTTACATTGTAGCCTATCAAAAGACGATAATTTTTAATTTCCTCGTAAATGTTGTAAATTCATTGTGAAGCAACGTTTTGTGATTTGTAATTACAAATGGCTTGAAAAGCAAGACACGTTTCGCAAATCATAAAAAGCATAAAGGGAAAATTTAATTTATATACGTCACGTACACAAGAAAAAATATTGGCCCCAAGTGTATTATGCAAGAAAACCCCTTGGCTTTTGAAGTAAGATTATTCAAACAATATGAGTCTATATCTGAAAATCCCTTTAAAATATTGCCATCGAAGAAACAGCAGTAATTCGATGCTCTCCCCGGCCGTGACATTTGAAAAACGTTCTGTCGACGCCTCGAGGGTCTAAAATAGTGAACCGATGTTTTTCTGGACTATAGCACGTCTACGTCATTGAAATATTCATTCACGCTACAATAGTTCAACTAATCATGTGGAATAACATTCCGCGTTATTAAATTCTGTATGATGTATAGAATGTGTACAACTGTACAAAATGACCAAACCAAATTAGAGCCGAAACGTGGTTCTTTCATCGTTGGTGTAATCCAAATAGCAAGCTCGGATGTACGTGAAATGTGTCCGCTGCAACACACGCGCCGATCAGTTGGCTATTGGCCTGAATTCAGTGCGATGTGCGCAGTGGGCGTACGGAAATGTGCAGTGCTATCATTCATGCATGGCGAATCAAAGGGGAGACGCTTTCATGCAAATGATACAAAACCACAGCGAAATTTTACTGTCCACGAGAATGCATTTAATTTTCAATAACAATTACCGATAATGGTGTTTGTATCATTTACAGGTGGCTTGATTTCTATGCGGAGCTCATGGGTACTAAATGAATGCGCGAGGGTCGTCATTCTAATCATCATCATCATCATCATCATCATCGTCATCAGTGGCATCGTCATCTTTACCACAACACTATGAAAATGTTCCATAGAATGTTTTCTGGAATAAATATTTTTATAAAATGTGTATGTCAATCATCTTTGTGATGTCGACGTACGGTTTATCGTATTATTTTATAGATAAAACAATATTGCAAACGTTCGGCATAATCATGATACTCGAGAATTCTATTCTGGTTTTCAACAATATGGCGATCTTAGAATGAGTCAAATCTTATAAAATATTGACGATGATGATCACCTCACACGACAGGCAGAGCTACCTTGCATCAATCTTACCCTGGACCAAGATGGGGATATTATTTTAAATTACATGGTTGATCGCGGTATCCCTGGTACCTCAAATGGTAAGAGAATCGTACAAAGCACTGGAGGTTCTGGGTTCGAACGAACCCCAATATAAGAGCAACACTGAAGTCGGTTATGTAACTGAGTGGATATAGTCTCTAAATACGAATGTATTTATTTATTTTATTTGTTTGTGATGTTATAGCAATATCTGGTACTTGTATGAGACTATTACCCGTATGGCTATATACATCATATTCATACATTCTTGATGCTTGAATAGTATTATAAAAGTATGTGCGTGTGCGTGTGCGTGTGCGTGTGCGTGTGCGTGTGCGTGTGCGTGTGCGTGTGCGTGTGCGTGTGCGTGTGCGTGTGCGTGTGCGTGTGCGTGTGCGTGTGCGTGTGCGTGTGCGTGTGCGTGTGCGTGTGCGTGTGCGTGTGCGTGTGCGTGTGCGTGTGCGTGTAGATATGCCTATACGCACCAGTTGCCGTAACGGGATATTTCATGCCTGTCTTTTCAATGCTACGTTGTCACATTACTGAATGTTGTGTACAAGTTTCTTTAGTGTTTAGAATTAAATTAAATGCATTGTGCGCATAGAAAGGGCTGTAATTTGTAAAGGAAGGTCCTAATTTGATCAGCATCCGTTGTTCGCCGCCTTGTGTTATACAGTTACGTCTCTGACTCCGCCGGCAGATTTTCATACTGTTCTTTCCTACAATCACGTCCTCTTTTCTTCCGCCCTGCACAGATTATCTCATTCTCTCGAGCCTGTACAGTGGCGGACTGGCCATGTACTCCGTGTATCTTTCAGCACCATGTGAAGGATGACCGCATTACTTTGTTTACATTTATTTTCGTTTAGTAATTTCTGGTTGATAAATATTGAATGATTATACACAACTTTGTTATGGGTTTCTAAAATAAGCAGCAAACGAATATTTCTCCGAATGGATAGAGCTAAATGAGGTGTTCTGAGAATATCGCTCGGCAAGATGTTCAACTGATTCAACTTCACAGTATAGCAATAAATGGTGTTTGTAAATACGTTCTAAAGATGATGACATTTCCTAGAAAATACTTGTGATTTATCGACCTCGGCGACATTATACCGTCATAATTCCTGTGAATTTGAATCAGTAAAAATGTTACGAACGCAATATTTGCCGTGTATACATGCCTGCTCAGAGAGCATTATCTAGATATTTTAATAATACCAGTAATTGTCAACATCATTCAGTTAAACAACATATTATGTTAGGTTCGATCACATATAGGTAAGCCTCCCTATGAATCTAATCACTGGATGAGTAGTTAAATTTAATCACACGTTTGGCAAATGGCAGGAATGTTTTTCGGAAGATGTCATATTTGATTTACATAATTGCACGAGTTTCAAGAAAAGATATATTAACGTCTATAGATTCGTAATGAACTAACAATTATTATAGATCAGTCAGTAAAAAAATTGATTATTATGAAATTTTACAACTTTCAAAAGTAAAGTAGTAGTTATTTTTTCATTTTGAGGGATAGGGTATATAATACATGGCATTAATATAACTCTATTTGAAAGGGAAAATTAATAGTATTACACATTAATTAAGTTATTATAAAATAAAAATGTGTTCATTAAAGAACACAAATGTTTAGATTTTAATCCGCCATATAAGGGACAGGGGAGCGAAAGGGTTAGTCATATTTAGGTGAAAGAATACAAAACTTGTGCAAAATAGAAATAGCCCGAGCATCTTACAGAACTCGTTAAATCTTATTGTTTCTATGAAACAAACATCTGGAAACAATTATACTTTGAAACCTAATTTTTAACGATTATTTAAGAAAAGTATGAAAACAAAATTATATAAATATATACGCTTGAAAAAAGAGGCTATACTTTCCTATACAATACTGCATGCCGCATGTCCGTGCTTAGATATCACTAGTTGTATAACATACATACATCATAATGAACAATACGCCCCATCTATTACTAATCTATGTCGAAACTGTTTCAACCAAATCACGCACGCTTTATGTTCACGCAGTCATATCATGTACTCTGGACTAATGACAGGCTATACTTGTAATGCATCGACTATACCCAGTTAATGCGTGGAGCTCAGTACCCAGAAATTCAAAAGTCGAAGCTTAATAATAATTTACACTGATCACAACATTCAACATTGTATGTAATTTTACTCCAAATACTATGCACATATAATATAAATTCTTACATACAAAAACCCAAATATCAAAAGAATATAATCCACAGATATCGTTATAAGCAGAAGGCAAAAAGTATCCTTCTAAACAAAAAACAATAGAGAAAAAGAAGGCTAGTTTCATTAAAAATATATATATATCCTTGTAGATGCAATGATGTAATATAATAAGAATGTGCGGCGGCGTATATCTTATATAAAACTTAATAAAAAAACGGAGTTAGAATCATTTATAATAACAATTTAATTAAGTAGAATAGCTAGGTGCGTACCAGTTATACAATCATTCTTACGTGCATATTCTTAAACATGCAATGATGTCCAAAGTTACATTATATATATCAGAATTGTAACATTTGTAGGACCTGTAACAAACGACTCTAATTAAAAATACCAAACCATTTCTAAAACGTGTAATGTTTGATGTTTTCTAATATTTATTTTCTGCGTTGTTGTTATTATTTTGTATTGTTATTTGATTATCACAGGCCCGGTTTTTCAATCGGTTAACGGGTCGGTAGCAGGGCTGTTAGCTGACGGTCCGTAAACTGTAACCCAACAAACCCTATGCAGATAACTGATCGTCAGCTAACGGCCCCACCCGTTAAGACCGTTCGGAAGTGGTTTTGATGTTTTTAGTCAACTATTGCTTTAAAACAAATAGTAGGATTATTATGAAAATTTACCTACTTGCAGAGGGATATCATACCTACGCATGGTATTGAGTACATTTGTGACAAGCCTGCTCAAAAATAATATACTCGTGCTTGAATTATTAAAATAATATATTTTCGTCGAAAATGTTCGGCGAAATGATACGGAGAATCTGTTCAAAAATGGGTAAATTATTTTATGTACTTAATACCATGCGTAGATATAACATCCCTCTACAAGTAGGTAAATATTTAAAATAATCCTACTATTAGTTTAAGAGTAATTAGTTGACGGCCAATACATCTGTAAAACTTCTACTGCCAAACGCTCTTAATGACCGATTGAAAAACCGGGCCTAAGACAATAACTGAGCAGCTCTACTCCCTATTCACTAACAAGTTCTTGCAATAAAACAAACTGTCGTGTTATTTTCTTTCTCGCAGAAGATAGTTTCGCACTTCCATTTTTCATATAAATTGTATACTGTGGTTTGTTGAGGCATTTTAATTGAATACGTTTATTACAACCAAAGTAATATTTAAACTTAGGCTGGAATTCATTATCCCCGGCCCTAAAGGTATGGAACAAGTAAGGCCCGGTATTATAACGCCCGGCTAAATATTTAGCCCACCGCTAACTTGTTTTCTCCATGGCAACCACCAATCGTAAGCGTGGTTTCATGGAAAAAAACAAGTTAGCCCAGTGCTAAACGTTTAGCCAGGCGTTATAATACCGGCCCTAAGCATTCCAGCCTTAGTTCCGAACATGGTTGCGTTTGCCGGGCTGCGCGGAAGAATCGTGATATTTTTCTCTATGGTTTCCACAGCTAAATCGAGACTACAACCAAATACCGTTCTAGATTTTCTAGTAATGCTGGGTTTACACAACGTAGTAAGGTTTAAGATTTAAGATTTAATATTTTGATCTTAGCAAAGTATTTTCAAACTGATTTACTAGGATCGCTACCATTGGCCGGATTTATAAGAGCTTGTCTCTCATTGGCTGGGCTAAGAATTTTAGGGATAAGAGCTAACAAGTTGGAATAGTTTCAACTTTCGTTCTAGCCCTTAAATCTTAGGAAGTTATGTGAATGCCATTTTGCTACTGGCTTGATTCAACTTCGTTAACCCTTATACCATAAACCTTTTTACCGTGTGTAAACCGGGGGGGGGGGGGGGGGGGTTATTACATTACAACATTACAACCTCACTGTCGCTGGCTCGTAGGCACCATAGAGACTGTTACGTCTATGCTCGTAGGTCGTTGCCTACATAGTCGTCCGCTGTTGGTCTGCGATCTCTCGGAGGTTTCGAGTACCCAGGCCATGTCGTTGTAAACAACAGCACCGTCGTCTGTATTACACTGGGTATTACCTTAGAGCAGAGATGCTCAAAGGGTATTACACTAGCCAGTGCAGCCAAGATTCTTGTCCATACCTGGTATCACAAGAGTTGAAGATATATATATATATAGGAATATATGTGGTGAAAACACTCACTACCTACAGTTAAGTTCATTGCTGGGAACAATTCAACTGTACAATATATTGATATGATTCCGAATTTACCTAATCCAAAATCAAAATTTTATTCAATGTTTCATTGTAGGTTTGTCAAATAAGCTCATATTTTTCAATTCTGTTCATTGTTGAATGTATCAATGAAATGGTTACTTTCACTGTCAATCAACTTCGTGAACGACGTTTATTTAACCTGGATACAAGATAAATGTACATGCCCGACTGGGCCACTAGATACCCTTATAATATCCGTGTTTCTTAACTTCAATGCGTGCATTCAAAATAGAAGCTCCTGTTTAAATGTAATGAAAATATAATATACATTAAATAAAAAAAATGCAGGGTAGAATATACGAGGCAAGATGTTTGGAGTGGTCTAGATGAAATAGTCTGAAACGGCGAAAAGATAAAGAAGAGGAGAAAAAAAAAGAAAAGTAAAATCTAAAATTTAAATTTCACATCAAAGAAAATAAACATTGAGAGCTTAAATCACCTTCGAAAGAAAAAGATTAAACGGAAAAGAAAAAGAAAAAGAAAGAGAAAACATGAATAGATCAAAAAGGAGAGAAAATGCCTAAATCTCATGAAGGGCACAAACTGATGTGGCATAACATGAAGAAAAATATTGAAAAAATAACTATAATGACTGTTTGTGACGTGTAAAGTAACTTACATTATATTCGCATTATGTAACGCTGAATAATTGTAGTAATTATTGTTCGATATATTGTAGGATTAATGTTAAATTTATTTCGTCATATGACAATGTTTGTTTGATTGCGAGTCAATCTTTTTTCGTTTTACAATCCCTACAACAACAGATGATAATAATAATATAATCGACCCTAGGCCAGAATATTATACAAAAAACCCGACATGCGCGACCTTAAATAATTCCTCACAATTCTATTACATACTAATCATTTTACAAAATGTGAGTAAAAAATTTGCCCCCTGTGAGAATCGAACTCGCGACCCCTGGTTTACGAGACCAGTGCTCTGCCATCTGAGCTAAAGAGGCGTGCTTGGTAATATTCTACCATAAGCGTATTTATGTAATAAGTTCTGTTTCTTAGAATGATTACAAGCACTGTATGCAATAGTCACTCTACACAGTAGCACCACGCAATAACAATGACGTCACGCCACACTGTGGATAACTTTTATGAGATATCATTGTTTACCAACAAACAATGCACAGGTCATCTTCGTAGTATTACCAAGACACACACACTACGCACTGCAACGCTGTTTCTTAGTAAAGTATATTTATCTTCAGGAACTGTTGAATTGTCGAATCAAACAATTCACGCGAGGCGGCGAGCTACTGCTATATTTATAACCCTAAAATATGCCCCCCTCCCAATCTGTCCTGTCGTGGAGTAGGTAGTAGGTATCTACAACCCCCACCTCTAACATACTTGATAAACCAATCTTTGCTAACTGGTGTATTTCCACAAAAACTTAAAATCTCAAGGGTATAATACCGATTTAAAAGAAAGGAGACAGAAAAGACCCCGGTAATTACAAGCCAATATCCATACTACCGGTCTTCTAAAAAATATGTGAACAGGTTATAGAAAAAAGGATAAGTAGTTTTGTAGAATCTCAACATTTAATTTCAGAAGAACAATATGGCTTTCGCAAAGGCCAATCAACAAATACAGCCATAGCAGATTTCCTCAATTTTACGCAAAAAGAGCTTGATGAAAACAAAGCTGTAGTAGCTATCTTCATGGACCTAACAAACGCCTTTGATTTTGTTAACCACAAGATATTATTAACAACATTATTTAATTATGGTATAAGGGGAGTAACATTAACATGGATTAAATCATATTTGGAAAATAGAACACAGTATGTGGAGATTAAAGAACAATCTAAAAACAAAATAAAAATGTATAAATCCAAAGAAGAGAACGTTGTACGGGGCGTGCTACAGGGCTCAATCCTGGCACCATTACTCTTTAATATCTATATAAATAATAAAGCACACAAATACATAAAAATAACCAGATACATGGTGTTATATGCAGATGTCTCAACTACAATAACCCCACACATGCAGGTTGAGGAAATAGAAATTGCCACCCATCAAGAAATAAACGAACTAGCACAAGAATTTAAAGATAATGAACTAATAATAAATGAAAAGAAAACTAACTTTATGATATTCGAACCTTAAAAATAAACAAGCTAGAGAAAATGTAAATGTAATAATGGATAACACAGTACTAGAACAAGTAAGGAATCCACATTTTCTAGGAGTCACCACTCACCATTGATGAAGACCTGAACTGGAATGAACACAGATAAACTAGCCAAAAAAATAGGATCGGGAATCTTTGAACTAAAAACACTAAGCAAATATTGCGATAAGACAGTACTTATAAGAACGTATTGCCTTAATTGAAGCACATTTATTATAAGGAATCACAGCATGGGGAATAGCATCAAAAGGAAACAGAGCACGAATTTTTAGACTTCAAAAGAAAGCCATTAGGGTAATAAATAAACCTAAATAATCACAGTCATGTAGAGAACATTTTAAAACACTAAAGATATTAACGGTCCCAGTTTTATACATCTACACAACTATTATGTACATGAACAATCATGGAAAAGGTGAAAATTAAAGAAAATAATGCAGTTCATAATCATAAAACTAGGCAAACAGATAAATTCCATATAAAGGGTCACAATAAAAAGCGTTCTAAAGAGGCACCATTACAAGCACGGACAAAGTTATGGAACAAACTGCCACAGAAAATAAGGGAAATAGCAGAGCATAGAGGTGAATTCAAATTAAGCTTAAAACATACCTGGTGGACAAAACAATATATTCCCTTGACGAATTTTGATAAAATAATTTTATAAATTTTGACTCGAGTATTATAAATTTTGACTTAATAATTAACATAAGACTCAACATAAATTATACTTAAGTAGGACATATTATGTACTAAAGGCTGGTCCACACAGATTTTTAAGACATAATGCATAAGGTTTTAAGACGTTGTTTTAAAAACAACAATGAAAACAATGTCTTAAAGCTAAAACTTTGTGTGAACGCCAGTACGTGTTTCCTATGATCCAACTTTAGGACTACGCGTTAAACCTTAAATCGTATGTCTTAAAAATCTGTGTGGACCAGCCCTTACGTGTATTGACCTACGTATTGATAAAATCATTTTATAAATTTTAACCTCAATCCTAAAATAATACTGTATGCAAATGTATGAATAATAGACCTATGTATGTATTAATAAACACATCTTATAAACTCTTAATTTTGACATAACATTGTATTGTATGAAATGTGCTATATGTATGATTTTTAAGGAATATGTATTGCAGTGTACAATTATAATTATAATATTGTATTGTATTGTATAATAAAGAATTACATATACAATATCATCTTTGTATGATCCCAAGTACACAAACAAATGAAGATGAAAGTGAAAAAACATTAAACTTACCGCTGTGGGCAATATGCCTACATTTTCGGAGGTATCTACCTCATATCCTAGGTATACACGTTCACTGCTGCCGCACGAGAGCGCTATCGCGTCTGAGTGTTGTTAACAACAACTAAATTCATGCAACGTTTAAATATCTCAATCGTGACAATTTCAATTTCATATAAGTAAATCTTGTCTTCGTGGCGACACTGCATCCATGTATGTATGTATGTGTGTAATGTGTATGTATGCATGGGTATGCCTTAAGATTGTTGATTGTTCCCTCTCAACCGCGGGAATGATATTTACCTCCAACTTTACCTCCATCGTTGCCATTCCTTTTGACATTATCAAACAACTTCATTCAATCTTCTCCCTCCGACTTATTCCATTTAATTCCTCCCGATTAATTGGACGCTAATAGCCTCATCCCTTATTCGGTCCGAGCTTTCAGCCCAACAACTTATCTCATGTAATATATAGCAAATAAAACATTTAAAAATGTATACCGTTCACTAATTCCCCCCCCCCCCCTCCCCTCCCCACCCCCTTGGTTTGCCATACATTGAACCGTTGGTACTTTTGCCATTACGATTAACAAGAGTTAGATTTAATTATATTAAACGCATCATTGAAATGTGCGTACAATTAATTTACGGTTATTGCGTGCACACACACCAGTCCACATTAAGCCTCTATACGCATGGATTGCGTATCATGACTTTATAAAGGCCACATATGTAAAAATTTATATAGTTGATCGGTTGAATAATTGTTGGTTATTCGTATCGGTCGATCGTGAAATTCGTGTCGAATTAAATAACAACTTATTTTCAATCGAATCCAAATGAAATCAGAAGGGAGCAAGTAACAATTTCGACGAGGCACTTAGAAGTTAACTGATTCAAGCGCCGTCTGAGTGCGCCTGGTGACAAATAGTGGCGGTGACAGGTTTGCTAGCATCCGCCTCCACCCTCCGCCCCCGCCCCCCGCCCCCTGTTCCCGCGTCATAACCTAATGCTAGGGTAATTGAATTGTCGCGAACAAAAGAAGCCAGGTTCAGCTGTCTGCAGAGGCGGAGATGAGCTGAAAACACTACCGCTCCAGTGGCGGAGTTGACGTACTGATCCATTCGCTCCCACTGCACTGTTGGAGATACGTTTACCTCCTCGTCATGACTCGTGTTGTTTATGTATTGAGGGATATGAGGCTAGTGTACAATTCAATTAGTTAAAATGATATTTGGGGTTAAACGTCCCATATTTTTGCAACGAGGCTAATCGAGACGATGAGTGGGTGATTGGGAGGATGAAAAAACGCCACGTGACATCCATGTCCGAGCAAGTATTCGAACCTGGAACGCAGATACCGCGGTTTTTTAGACCAACGCCTAATCGACCTCGGCCAACTGCGCCGGCTCAATCAATTAATTGAGACGGTAGTTTGACAGGATGAACTACGCACTATCTCTTTGATGTCAATTAATTGAGGGCATCAAAGAGATAGTGCGTAGTTCATCCCGTCAACGTACCGTCTATATGTCGATCTTTAAGAGGACCCTTTAGTAACGAACTCTCCACACATTACATACCTCTTCATGTTTATGGGATTAGCTCAAGCGAGCTTTCATCAAAAGACAAAGAGTCGGGAGGTCTCGCCCCATGGTCTAAGGTTGATGCTTGAATCGAAGTAAACTATGAGACGTGACAAGAGAAACCTTTTGAGGAGCACGTGAGGAACGACTATGCATTTGACCCTAACACGTTTTAGTGTGTTCATTTACTTTCCATAAAAACACGGATGATGACCAATATTATAAGTGAATCTGCAACCACAAGTATATACACAGGCTATAGCTTTGCAGTTCAGCACCAGCTAAGAACCACAATACTGTTAGATTTTATTTAGCAAACAGATGTTGTCTTTTAAAAATGATTGTTTTTATTTATTGTTATTGTTTTATATAAAATAAAATAAAGATTACTACAATGTGAAACCGGTTGATTTTCTTTAGACATTAACAGATCGACTATCAAAAATAAAATGGTGAAAACTCTAGAGAACTGAGTATTTTCAAAACAGGTCATGCGTCCATTCCCAAGTTTTATTTGCCTCCATCACACAAACTTAGACTTCCCGTGGCACAAAAGAACTTATAGATAAATGATAAATCCCTGCCAGCCAATCACAGCTCCACTACCGTCTTTAGACGTCATTTTCATTGTTGAATGTTGATCATTATTGTTTATTATAAGTCAACTTTATATAACTACGAACCAATGAGAGGTTCCTTCCAACTTGTGCGTTTTTTAATGCTTTAAAGTTCGAATCCTGGCTTAGGCATGGATTAAAGAATACAACTACTGTGCTTACTATATACGACATAGCATGGATTCAACTTTACATCTTACATCTTAAGGGATTCCCCACAGAGACACCGTTCTCGAACACATCATTCAGTTGCTTCATCCCTATTAATTTGACAATTATTACCGACGTCATTTTCACGAACAACGACAACTACTCTGCACCGCCAGCTGCCCAATTAGTGCAACAGGGTGCTTGCAGGCCCGAGGGCGCAGAGGGGTGTGGGGGGAGGCGACGCCCCCTGATTGACAGAGCAGCTCGAAGACTGTGGCAAGCTCGACCGTTCTCTCGATATTTCACTGTCAAAAAAAGAAAATCATTTTTATGGGAAACCCGCGTCCCCAACCATCGCCACGCGTGCGATTGCTAAGTACGGCGCGAGGGGGCGTGAAATAGGAATCAATTATTGGGGGTCATCTTTGTTGAGAATATTATCGTTGGAATCGTAACCGGCGCGTCACAGTAATTCAATAAGGGGTGCGTTATTGCATCACGTTGAGTATATTTAGTATTTAGACGATCCTTTACTGAGTAACACTGTAGGAGATCAGTGTAGTGTCACTGTCATTACATGCATCTGGAAGATCTTATATCATCTTATAACTGAAAGAAAAAGTACAAACCGTCCATAAAACAACATTTTGGAAAATCTAATTTAGTATATGGAGAAGATAAACATTGCTAATTCAATGAGACCACTTTGCAAAGAGTTGTGAGTATTTGAAAATCTCTTTCCGAAATAAGTTTGGTGCCGTAGGTAGATACAAATACTTTCCCGTTGTGTAATGCCTTGTGTTGTGTCATTGTGTGGGGAAGGCGTTCTCTCGTGGTTGTTGTTGTCTAATGTAGATGGTATCATCTTTATTGTATTTATTGTTTCCTTAAGCCGTTCTGATCACTTGAGAGAAACAATTCATGCAACATTCTGAAGATGCCTCCAACCTTACCATGGAAGAACCCCAAAAGCAAAGAACGATTTTTAATACTTACAGTTTATTTATACCAATTTAAAATTGACACAAAAAATAAAAATTATGTCACATCTTAAAGAATGTAATGCTTTATTCTATGTATGTTGCAAACTTTCAATAATATTTATTTTTTACAAAAACATCACTATTATTCAAAACTTGTTACCAACCATAAAATAGAGAGTCAAATTTCGTATGTTATGCCATCATTTTTATTCCCTTGTGGCAATTTTAACGCAATATATATATATATAGTATCATTTCAAGCTTAAGAAATCACGCTTTGCACCGCGATCGACGAAACACAACTTTGTGCACAGTGCGTATGGCGTGGTGGGGGGGGGGGGGGGGGGCTACACCGACGCCAGTCAGTCCACTTCTTCGTCGTCCTTGCATGGTTGTTGTTATTTTTGTTCGTTGTCAGTGGTTGGAGGACAGGCCAGTGTCACCCTTACGCTGACAACACTTAACCACGCACACACCTTCTGTCCTTTGATGAGGAAGGTGAAAACTGAAAACCCACATGTTTTTCTGACTACAATTGCATCGTTACTGAAATATGAGCACTGAAAAACCGTACAAGATAAAATACTTTACATCGTTTCGAAGATGTTATGACTTTATTTATATAATTAAACGTGATAAAATGTTTGAAAAGCGTAACTGGACAGTGGAGCAGTATTTCCCAAGTAATAAAGCAACTGTTCTGACCCTTGTAAAGTTTCTTGGTATAAAGTTGGTTCCCGTACGAGTGTGATATTGTTGCGGATGGGATGGGAATGGGATGGGCTGTCAGTGAGTGGTTCAAGTTATTACTCCTGACAAATGAGCCACAGGGGGCGCAGGTTGTTCTGACGTCACCTCACAGTTCGGAGCCGGTGGAGCGTCCACTTCGCTGCGGTCTGCCTGGGGCGTCGCCGCTATCCCCGCGACCCGGGGGGCAATCAAATGAACCACCGCAATAAACTGGCTGGATGTGACATGCACGTCTCTCTCCCCTCCCCTCCTCTTCCCCCCCACCCTGCAGTGCATGCCTTCGCAACGTATCAGTATCACTCACTTATTTAACTATATATATGATGACACAATCATTTAATCATGCCTGACATTTACACAGGGTACATGACAATCAGTTTAGATTTACTCTTGGTCTATTGAACTTCGTAACACGAGTAGTGTAATTACGACTGATTCATAAAATGGTGTCAAAATTAATATTTCAATTGTGTTCATCTTTGTACTAAATGGGAGGCTGGCTACGCCATCTTGTATACATTACTTTTGTCTTTCATACACGCAAAAATAAATTGTTGCAGATGTTAATTTAACAAGTGAAATTTAATTCCCTTCAAATCCTACTTACATTCAATTTTGTGATGTCAATGCAGGATCCCTGGAAAAATCCATGTCTGATTTTCTGATATGACAATGATTAATATTTTATGTACATCATATGTGACGTCATCCGATTCATGACAGAAAAATGGTGAGTGACGTTTGAGGAAAGATTTTTATTTTTATACTCCCATGCATTCTTAAGGAAATAGTTGCACTGGCAAAGAAAAGGTAGTTACTTGAAACCGCTTGCTTCATGATCGCTATAGTAAAGTTAATTTCTCATGATTGGGCCATTTCTACTATTGGAAGAAGTAACTGTAACAAGTGACCGCTAATGAACATCGCTCAAGATTTTGATAAGGCTGTTGTTATCAGTCACCGTTTACAGTTCTCCGCTACGCTACGCTTATCTAATTAATAAGATCACTTACTCATTTATTCAATATACATGAAATTCTATTACTTATAACTTCATTCTGACAGTAATACCATTACTTTTCCACTAAGTAGTGGGTTACTTTTGCGTACTGTTAAATTTTTGTTGAAATAAAAGTTGTAATAAAATTTATTCTAAATATCATACTCAAAAGAACAGTTACAGATTTAAGGTTATCGAGATGAGGATATAGATAGACAATGTTCCCGTAGGTAGCCGTGAGTATTGAGTAGTGTTATGTATGTTTGTTTTTCGACTTCGAAATGAAAAGGCCGGCGCAATTGGCCGAGGTCGATTAGGCGCTGGTGTAGTAAACCGCGGTCTCTGCGTTCCAGGTTCGAATCCTGGCTTGGGCATGGTTGTCATGTAGCGTTTTTCCTCATAATCACCCACTCATCCTCTCGTTTAGCCTCTTTGCAAAAATATGGAACATAAAACCCCAAATATCATCATCATAATCGAAATGAAAAGGAACGTAAAAAACACGGTAATTGCAACGACAGAATTACGTTAGACAATGTTATTGCATGAGGAGTGATTCGTTACAGTACCCGTTATGAGCCAAGACTGCATCTCTAGTCATTCTAATAAAATAACACGTGTGAACCCTCAAGAAATAGTATTGAGACACGTGTCGATGTCGTGTTTGTATTATAGGAAATGCTCTCGAAATAACAATATTATTGCTTTTCAAATACAGATTATTTGGACTTGTCATGTCCATTTTTCCATGGATGAATGAATGACATCCTCTGTTTTTGATAGGTGCATTATTCTTTTTGCTGTTTATTATGTCGTATTTTATCTGAGACAACTGAATTTTATTCAGAATTTTCGAGGAATTACTAAGTGATATGAAATTAGTGTGCCATTAGAAGGATATTGATGTGTATGTCAGATGATGTATAGATACTACAAGGTAGGTAGTTAGGTAGGTATGTAGGTAAAGGTAGGCTTACAAAGATTTCAATAACATTATTCATGAAGTAAACCCCAAAAAAATCTAAGTGAAGTCTAAAATCAATAACTGATAAGTGATAACCGAAGAAGGCCTACATAATACTTTAATCTAAAAGTGAAGTATTATTAGAAGAATCAGTGCTGCCAGTGCTAGGCACTTATAATGATATATAGGTTATAGGTATACACTATACAGCTTTTCAAATATTTAAGCCAATAATTGACAGCGCAGTATAGTGTTTTAGTTTTCTGGAAATGTATTGGAAATTTTGGAAACTGATGTTAATACTATCTATCATGTGGTAACAAAAATTAGATAGGTATGAGTGTTATATTAAGTATTGTCAACCAAGTCAACCAACTATAACAACAACTACTTCAACTCAACTTTTTCAACTTTTGGCTACTTATTGATATTCATCCAATTGCCGCTTACTTGCTGTCTTGGACAAGTTATTTTGTTTAGTCATCATCTCGAAATACTGCTTAAAGGATTAGTCAGATGATAAACTTAAAAATCCCCAATGAGTCATGAGTGCATAAAATTCAGTTATGTATAAAATAAAATTGATATAGGTTGCTTCAATGCAAGAAAAAAAATAGTGAACATTTAGCTATTCTATAAGAATCACTTCGCAACCTCTGCTGCATTTTTCTTCTAAAGCGTAGTACAGCTGTATCGGTTCTGAGGTCGCTAACGCCTGCCCGATAGACAGAGCGCTCATTGTGTAATAACAGCGCTCCGCGAAACACTCGGCGACTGCGGACAGTACCGCTCAAAACAGGGCCTTGATTCTCTATGGTCAACGATAAGGTGATCACCGGTTTTGGTCGTTATGAGAAGGCTGTGACCCAATCACAGCCATCCATTCGCCTTCCGTAACGACAGAAACCGGTGAGAAATTTACCACAGATTTAAAGAATCGGGCTCCAGATTGCAACTTTTCTTCACGTCAAGTCACAAGAAAATTAATTGCAGGGCATGTTGTAGAAGTAAACGTTCGTACTAAGAAGCATGTTATCGGTAGAGAAACGATGCACATTAAACCTCCAGATCGATTTTTGATAAGTGCTCTATTTAGCAGTGGTTTTACTATCTCGAGGCAACATTTTTTGTGTATGGGAATTACCATGAGAAGAGTTGCTCGGTGCTACTTGGTAGCAACAAGCCAAAAAATCGCGTTTTCTTTAATTTTTTAACCGCCTGCTTTTAAAGTATGGTATCTTTTCTCGTCATGTTTTCCATATTTGAGGGTGGACATAAACAAATGATAGTTTTTTAGTTTTTCATCTGACTAACCCTTTAACTTCTTCACAGATTGCATTTGTTGGGACAAAATGTTGGTTATTGTAATTACTCGTCCAATTTCATTCGTTTTCCTAATTTCGGTCATTTTATTGTGATTGCATAGTATGTAATTCTTCTTTAATTTAATTAAAAGATAAATGAATGTGATATTCCGAAATAACATATTTTTGTAATGACTGTGTCTGTCTGGATTTGGTTGTGTTTGGATGATTGACAAGAAAACCTAATAACAGCTCCAATTAGGACTACTTTATATTCAAATGTCCACGTATTTATTTTCTGACAAAAATAACAGTAAAATGTTTGTGTTTTGTCTAATGAGTGATCGGTCACCGAGCGGTTGTCAGTTGATCCTCTCATCACACGGACGCACCCACCGTCGTCGAGCAATGTGACACAGCTTGTCATCTCGCATGATGGATAGCTCGCAAAAACAATCTATTTCTCTTCTCAAATCTATCACATGACATTCAGGCGTCGGGCCCACAAATGTGGAAATCACACTTCCCGACTGTGCCGCACAGTTCTTTGTTCAAGGCGATAACAGGCCTATAAGGTCACGGTGTGGTAGAAGTCAGGGGTAGTTTCATAGGTGGTACAAGTAAGGGCGTTCACACGCTTGAGAACACGCAAATGAAAATACTATAAGATAAGTCGTTACCCTGATAAATATAAGTTTAAACTTTTGATACGCTCCTACGAGGCTATAGCCAAACTGAGGCTACAAAACTGCATGATTTCGGAAAATCAGCCAAATATTACACTAAATTATTCTTTTTTGAACCTATTCTGTACAAATTGTAGTAATCCTCAATACAAATAATTCTATTTTTTCTTCTCATATTTTCGTATATACAAAGTGTGGCATTAATCATCTTCTGTGTCTAGTGAGCTAACTATACGTATCTTGAAATTAGTTTGTATTTCTCATTGTGGAGAACCTTAGGGAGGCTGGAAAATCATTACATGATTTGCATTTTTTAAAGTACTGTTGCCGGGGAAAAACACAATGTTTTCAACAAATAGACACGCTTATGCGATATTGTCTTTTGTCAAAGCAAAACATGTTGATTCTAAATCATTTATTTTTAGGTTTATCTATTATATAGATAACAGTTTGGAGCTCAATGTTTGTCTTTATCTAGTTACAAAATAAACTATATATAGTTACAACACTGGTTACGGATAAAATTAGGTGTACCTCCAATTCACTAGAAACAAGATAATACTCTAGTCTACAGTTCAGTGTCAAGAAGTGTGTGTTCATTTCATATTTCATATATTTAATTAAGTTTCATTTATTTTTTCATATATTTAATTATGAATTGATCAATCAACGCTCTGAAGCATGTCCTTTGAATAGAGTATCTCATGTCACTAAATTACTAAGACATAATATAATATAGTAATTCACGTACAGTGATGAAGAGTAGATTGTGAGAAAGTTTTAATGTATATTATAATAATCAATTATTCCCAGCTCAATGTGAACTACTCGTGAACCATCCATAGGTCTACAATACTACCTGAAGCTTCTCTTTCTGTTTCCCAGCAGTGGGCAACGAACGGCTCCAATCGTGCTATTGGGGGGGGGGGGGGGGGGGGAAGCGACGTCTCATTAAAAAGGCGATGACAAGTTCCTCTTGACAAAAGTCAGTTACAAATAAAGATTCAGGGCCTGGATTCACAAAGATGCCTAACTCTTAAGTTGTCCTAAGTTAGGCAAATCCTAGCTAGATAAATCAAGATAAATCAATCTTGGTATTACTACACATTCACAAATAAAATATTATTAGTTAAATTGTTGATATTTTACTATATTGCATTTGTATGACATTGCAGAACGACATATGCGTGATTTATATCACTAAGATTTGCCTAAACTAGGACGTCTTAGCACTAGGCACCTTTGTGAATCTGGGCCCTGGTGTACAAGTTAACACCATGCAGTTATATAATTCCACACAGCAACAACGAATAACGGCGTCTATCAGACAATACCATGTAAGCCGGCCGTGCTTACTCCCTGGAGACTCATCAAAAGCAATGTGCGATTTAACAGTTTTTAGGCTAAAATCATTTTAAAAGAAATCAATAACGTAATCACTCTTTTTAAGTAATAAGAAATAATACTATTCTCCCTCAGGCAAAGGTCTGTTAAGATCGCCGCAGGGACTCATATGGCGCGATCATATCGAAGTAAATTGTCTCACACTGTTTCTACGCGGAGTCAACAAGTTCAATTAATCAATTAGCTTGAGTTGCCTGTGTGTTGATTGAAGTGTCATCCAAACGGAGGACTTGAGTGGGTCAAGAACGCGAATATCTTAGGATTTAGCGGATTACGTTAGAGCTATATCTGGTATTGAGAACAGACGCCGACCTTATAGTCACTAGTTTTTATTCACTCTCGAAATGGAAAAGTAACGGGAATTATCTAGTAAAGTGAATTCACACTCCTGATGGAGCGTCGTTCCCCCACCTCATCTCATCAATTCTCTCCCTTAGAGTTAATCCTCGCTTCCTCTCTCTCGCTCTCTCTCTCTCTCGCTCTCTACCGTTCAATTGACGCCTCTTCTGTCTCTGTCTCGCTCTTTGTTGGCGTCGCGTCGGTCGATATCTCATTCCACCCGAGCAGAAACACTGGCCTCGTTATCCGGGCTGGGCCTCCCCCTCCCCCCCTCCCCCCCCCCCCCCCCCCGCTCGCTCTCCTTCACCCTTGCTTGCCCGACAGACTCTGATTTGCTCCTTCTTGCTTTATTTTTATCTCCGTCTTCGCAACCCTGGATCGAAATCACATTTACTTTGCTGCGCTAGAAGCTTTTTGAATGTGAATTAAGCCTGTTAACCCCCCGCCCTCGCCTCCCTCATCGCTCTACGCCACCCTCATGAATCCGATCCACCCCCTAAAACTTCTCTTTTTCATCCCCTTCCATTCCAATTCCCGCCTCCTGCTTTCAAAGTGCTTTTTCGGTGAGCCAATGAGATCACAACGTCAAGCTGCAACCGACGACAGGCGTCGACCAATAGGATTAGGGCGTCGTTCAACCATCGGCCAATCAATGGAGAATACGGTGATTATATTATCTGTGATAGGACAAGAGCAAACATCCCTTACCCCTTGCCCTGCTCGGAGTCACAAACCAAACACATAACGTTGACTTCAAAGCCAAGCCACACCCGACTACGCTTTCCTCGACAACAATAAAATAACGCTAATACTTGTATTGTTTTTCCACGTAACACCAACCGAGTAAGACTTAAGCTAGCTGGTTGTGAAGATATTCTCGTGGCTCGTCGTTTAGTTAGAGAGATCGTCAAGTGTTGTTGGGGGCGGGAGCATCTCATCTCCCTCCTCGACGCTCCTTCAGTTTTGACGCAAGCCGAGATGGAGCGTGCGCGGGATTAAGCCTGGAGCACAGTTGTGACACCACTTGATACTCACTTTTGACGGGGACTTGGAGCGCTGCACAATAGACGGCCGCCGTATGGAGGCACCGTCTAGTTCGAGCCCGGCTGGCGGCGGAGTCTCGCATCAACAGGAAGACGTGCGCGGTGAGTACGAGTAGGCTACTGTGTGCCCGGCGCCTCCACCACGCGCCCAGGCATCTGCTTGTTTACCTGCCCTACATTACTGTAGACATTTGTGGAATCGGGAACATTTCTATGTAATCATCCCGAGTGTTTCTTTCGAAGTCGATAGCTCATTAAACCCTAATACCCTCGGTATGTAAAGTCGGAGGTTTATTGGATTCATCACCAATTTTTATTGTAATTAATTGTTAATCGCATCATGGGAAACAAAGTCAAATTGAACGTAGCTGCATAAATCCCATAGTTAGGTATTATTCTTAGCTTTGGGTGCGAGGGCCAATCGGGGACACTCGCATTCTCATTGCTGTAATATCATGCAATCATGTAAATAGTTTGGCTGCAGTAGGATGATCAATGTGGCTTAAACTAGTTGTATAGAGTAGGTAAGCCATAGTTTCTTGTACTGTAAGTTTCTAAGGTACAGTACGGCGTTTATTTATCTTTGATTATTATTACGTACATTCACCTCTTCCTCGCTTACAAACCATTAGAGTGTATTGTTATATATGTGTGTGTTAGTGAGCATGTGCACGTGTTTCAAATTTCATCATCATTTAAATCTTCCCTGCCAATTATAAAATGTTAATCCCAGTATGAAAACAGTACATAATTGACTTGATTCTGAGAAAGCGCTACGGTCCACTTGACAATTTCTTTATTATTTTAAAATAACGTCCCAATAAAAACTACTTGTAATATACGTCGATAACTATTTTACTTGTTCGTATTTTTAGTTTGTATTATAGATCAAAAGCCCTAAAATCATTCATGGTTGAAAGACTTCCACGTACAATACAAAACAAAATTCTTCTTTGACAAATAACGTACAATTGTGAAATTGCTTCCAACTAATAAAAAAGACAATAAGTCCGTGTCGAACCTATTTAACACTCTTGCAACATTGCGTCAGTATAATTGTTTATTTACACACGGATATGATCATTGTTTTGCGTTTAGTTTCACCTAACTTGGGCGGTAAGCGTGGTGTGGCGACCATAGCAAGTGTTTGCCTGCACTATACAGCTACAAGCTCACTGCGTGTGTATTTGTGAAGTTATTCTTTAATTTGTTTTGTTTTGTAAACAAGCCGCTATACCTTGTTGCAAAGTAAACAACTGGATGTTTAGAGTATCACCTGCTTGCCAATTTAGGGTGTAAGCTCAACACCTAAAACTTATAAAGCACATAGTTATGATATAGTAAAATGTTTGTTTGATGTCCAATAACACTTGTTAAAATTTATTTATAATACGTTTACATTTAGTTATTATAATGTTATGGCACAGTAAATCAATCGAGTTCAGTTATCAGTACCTAATAACCAGACATACCGCAGACGCTTTAAGGGAGAGAGTGGAAGTGGATAAATTGAACAAATAACTCAGTTAGTCGTGTAAGCAAGAACTGATTTGCAGACAAAGGTCATTCCGACAAATTAGTATGTGCTTCTTTCCTGTGACGGCTACAAAGTCACCGTTCGCACTGTTCGCACTGTCCAATCACTGATTCATGTTTCAGTTTCATATTTGAAAGATCTTTGATTGGTTATCGCTCACTCGTCGATGATGTTCGGAGCCTACAAGGTTGGTTTAGTCGCTTTAAATTAAAGTCCCCCACTGAAAATCAGTCTTGTTACTGAGTGGATAGACTCTATAAAATAAGAATTTATTTATATATTTTTATTTTATTTACATATATACACCAGTATCATGCATATAAATGGATTCAATTTAAGTTCCAGAAACCTCAGTTATAACTGGGAATCGAAGCCTAGATCTTCTACATTTGAAATAAGATTAAACTCACTAGACCAACAAACCACACAATAATATAAATTATTACGAAACTATTACTTTCTTGGTAAGCGAAAATAAATAACATTCTTGACTGATATAATGTTCATAGTATAACTTTTTTATTTACGTCTCCTATTTTCATAATGAGTATTGTCTTGTTCCCTCGGGGTAATGGAGATATATACTAACGGGATGCAACAGAGAAGGACAATACAATATTAGAAATGTCGTTGCAAAGTAATTGTAACTAAAATTACTGTTATTATTGTGATGATTTATTTCAGCCGAGTTTTGGAGAAATAATTTTCAATTACATTGGTATAGTCAAGTAAATTGTCTCTACAATAATTGATCCAGTGCTTTCATTCAAATAAGCTTAAATTGGAAGTAACCATTTTCAGGGGGATACCGCATTACTACTAGCATTGCGATGTTTCAAGCATTAAACCGGGTATCTGTTGTGTGAACATTAGATAGCGTGATGTGAATTAGAGGTATATTATTATAGTAGTAACACTTTCTGATTTCTGTCAGCATGGGAATGTCGGAAGTTCAGATTGTGTTTTTATGTTCCCGAATTTTCTAGGACTCGGTCGAATTTGCTGTGTTTCTTTTGCTTGTATACCTACTGATGAACAAGTGTTTTTAGTTTGCAAGGCTACCGCGCCTTTCTAGAGGAAATTTTCATTGTAACAAATTAACAAGTCAATACTAATACTTACAAAAAACTACTATTAATAAATACAATAGTAAACATAAAAATACTATGCTACGTAAAAAATGAAAATACTAAACTTCTACTAATAAATAACTAATAATATAAAATAAAATATCGATGCGCAATATGCCTGTACTGTTGCCTTATGGATACAGAATCGCAGGATTCTATTAAATTAAGGGTTCATATTAAAATAATTATTAATACTCTATCTAAATGAGAAATGACCAGACAATATTATGTACAATAAAACCATGTTGTAGTTAACATTGTACAAATAAACTTATACAAAACTTTGAGGCAGAAAGACTAGCAATAAAACATATTCAAGGGCAAAGGGGCAGATCATCGATGCAAACCAAGAACAGGGGATTGTTAGGATATTATATGAAACATGTATTTTAATGGATAAGTAGAAATGAAAATACTGGTAGAAGAGAGGAAATAACAGAGAACTCTTTCAAAGCAATTCTCGGATTGACTTGAATAAAAAATGAAATAAATCACGTGACGAATAATTTATAGTCCAAGTGCTATCAAAGAAATTAAATATGAAGTGATAGGCATGTTATATAATGATCATACATTTAAAATATGTTTACCTTTAGTTGCGGTTAAAAACAAAACGAAACCAGTTTACACTTATTATTTTTAATTAGTAACCGAGACTTTATATTTTCGATGACATCCATAAACAACCGAAATTCTACATGTTGGCTGAAATCCTGAACTGGAACCAGGATGCGTACAAATATGTCTCAGTTCCTAATTTAACTATACATGGTGTTACAAACTCAAAACACCCTTTTTCCAAAACATCACAACAAAATTAATGTCCACATTACATAATTTGCTAAACGTCATAAAATATGTTCATTGACTTCATGAAAACATCACCAGAAACAGATCATTACAATAAACAATAATTGGGATCTGGCTAGAACGTTTTCCCTTGAATTTTTCCATAGAGTTCATATACGATAACGCTACGCAACCATATAAGATAGCTTGAAAGTGATTTATGCACATATGTGAACCTGTAATGGTGTGAATAATGCGTCGTTGTGAGACATGTCTTGACTTGCCAACCACAGGGGTTTCATCTCCCCCTCAGCACACGCACTCGTCATGCATGTTATGAACACTCCGCATACCCGCTCTACTCAATGATGAAAGTCACAAAACAGTGCTGGAGCTCAGTGGTCAATCCCTCTAAATACAAGAGGTTCAAAGAGAAAACACGGTGCAATTTTTAGTTTTCAACAAACATTTTTAAGACATTAAAATAAACCAGGTTTCCGTGGGCTAAGTTTAAAAAAAACTATGTTTTTGACTTCTCTTTTACTGATTCAACAGAAGTAACAGCTGTTCTATTGTTATAGTATATTAGTGGTACTTGTTTCTTAGCTAATTTGTAAACACTTAGATGTTAGGAATCGCTATAGTTTAATGTGTACAAATAAAAAGTACCGGAGCACAGCTCTGGTATTAAAAAAAGTACCGGTACGGCGATCCGGTGTTCTGTGAGGACAAATTGAAATGATTTGAAATTGGTAATAGTTACTAACTATAAATAATTCCATAGATGTGGTTTTAGTAGCAACCTGTTTCTTCCAATCAGGATGGAAATGCGGTGACATTAGCTACAAACACGTTCTTGTGAGGGCTGTATAACATTTCCTTCCTTCTTCGAACAGTGGGATTTGTCTCACACGGATGCCATGTTTGATTGAATTGTTGTCGAGCTACACATTTGTATAGGGTTTCATCTGTCACTGAGTAAATTGTTTGTTTTCTCACATACTATCGTGACTACTTTATATCAAAATAAATTCATCTTTAGATTTGTAGTAATTAGTTTAAAAAATAAAACACGTTTACCATTTTCGCACGTGTATCCGTTTTGGTGTTTACTTTGCCACCTTCCAAATGTTACTTACAAATTTTATGTGAATGTTTTTTTGAAATGTGTACAATTGTGTATTGCAATGATCAAGGTGGATATATAGCAACTTTGATACTTGTGCATTATATAGCTTGAGCCATCTCTATACTCAAGAAGTTGTGATGACCGAACGCATTATGATGACCCGAGTTTTCAGATAAGAAGATTAATAAGACTGAGCTAGAAGAGCTCATTCGGTCGACTAACATGTTTGCGTCAGTCCATCTTTTCCATCGCCGACAGATGGAAAATGGAGGATAATCATTACAAACTGCGTGAAGGATTAAACATAACGTGACCATTTCAAGTCAGAAAAATCAACGTATACACAATAAGATGATATACCGCAAAAAAACATTTCAATCGGGTCTCCCGATATCAGCCCAATTATCAAAAATATCAGCCCGAACCGGGGATCGAACCCCAGATTTTCTATTTAGAATAGATAATTCAACAAATTCCAGTACACAGACCAGGTATTTGAGTGAAATTTCTTCAGTTGGTGAACGAACCGAAACACAAACAAAATGTAGAATTAGCTACGACAGCCAATGACTGGTTTATAAAACTCATCCATTCAATTTCAAATAATAATTATTGTATTGTTTCAGTCCCATCTTTCTGTCATTAATGAAATGATCCCGCAGCTAGTTGAGTAATTACATCATACTTGGTAAATCCCGTTGAATTATGTGGATAGCCTCCATTCAGGCGCAGACTGCTGATACTAATTCGTGTCACGTGACGCTTACCTCATCATTCGCTCGTTACGTCGAGTTTTCCGCTTTGCCCGAGGGATCACATTTTATCCCGGTTGTGAGCCGGGGAGCGAAGGATTCAATCTGGGATAAGGTGGGAGTTAAACTCGCAAATTAAATAATACTAAGGACTTGAGTGGAGGAACAGCGCGACATCGTCACACTTCCCGTGCGTGAGTGAGTGAGTGCATGCTTGAGTGAGTGAGTGAGTGTGTGAGTGAGTGAGTGAGTGAGTGAGTGAGTGAGTGAGTGAGTGAGTGAGTGAGTGAGTGAGTGAGTGAGTGAGCGTGCGAGTTAGTGAGTGAGTGAGTGCGAGTTAGTGAGTGAGTGAGTGAGTGAGTGAGTGAGTGAGTGAGTGTGCGAGTGAGTGAGTGAGTGAGTGTGGGTGATTGCTGTGTTATATAACTGGACCACACACTAACTTGGAACTTGAAGTAAACGTGTATCCGGATATGTAACAATGCATCAACCAACTGCAAGTTGTAAGGCGTGTTTGTTAGTGGATGAGTGATCTGTAGCTGATTGCATGTTTATTTGTAATATCCGATAACTGTATGGTAAGCCTGTAAATTGCCTACATGAAACTTAATACACAGTCAATTCGCGTGTATAGATTATTTGTATAAATAACATTGACGTGTCCAAATTTCAAGAAAGTTTTTAGTAAGATAAATGTGCATGGATTTGGACATTCTCAACATCGTTTACTATCGTAGCGTACATGCGCTAATTACATGGATGTATTAATTAATGAATACACAAACAGCAATACGAAGCTATAGTAATAACTAAGAACTAACAGTAGGGAGTGTGTTCACTGTGTTCATGGTTGAGACGCCAGACGGAACACACCTCTCTGGAAAACGGTTCTGCGTAGGTGATAGAATTGTAGTCAATTTTATTTTACCCTATACAATTAATTATATTCTTGTAAAATTAAGATAGCTTCGGAAACAATGTTCAGTATTATTTTAGACAGCACACGGCTGGAATAGTGTCAGAATTTTTTTCTTTATAGAACCTAATTCTAATAAGGAACGACCATAATGCTCGAGCAACCTCCAGCATTGAGTGCACCTGCACCGGAGCCTGCAGCACTTAGTGCACCTGCACCGATGACGCTGCCGCAATACATTCTTGGCGTTCAGTTCACATACTCGCTGTCAATTGTAATCGATGTATATTATAATCCGCCGAGTTTACAGCCGGATAATTCAGAGGCTACGGCGGGTCAAGTGTCATGAAGTTCGTAGTAAAGTTGGGCATTAATTAGATTGTAAAGCCCGATAAACGGGATAAGTGCTCAGTACGAGTGTTGAATAATCCCTTGGATTCTCATTGCAGACTAGTATTTGCGTCTTTGCGTTTATCCTACGTTTTACGAAAACAATTCTTGTTTTATCTCTCAGTTCAAAACGAAGTCGCATTCCGGATATGAGTTGATTCTCTTCTAACCGTCGGCGTACTTCATTCTCTATTGGAACCTCATATTTTTGGGGACCCCGTTAAACGACAGGAAAATCATATTCGACGAGACAATTAAGAAATTGTAGGTCTAAACAAATTAACAACTTACAAAATTGTAAAGAAGTATGTGCATTGAACATATATGTAATACACATAACAATTATTCCCGCTATACTTATGTGTTAACATCGCAAACCGAAATTCAAGTACCCTTTCCTTCCCAACATTCTATAGCGACAATTCCCCCTCCCACCCCTGGATCCACTATATAATAACTTTTCACTTCTAATTTTTCATTGATATGAGAATGTATATGTATGAAATATCTATAATCAAATACTGAAGTGTTCTGTTTAATTAATTTAATGGATTGTAATACAGGCTGAAGAGGGACTATAGCAGCCCTGCAGTAGCCTTGCATATCCGTTCTGGGTATGGTAAACCACAATAAACAAAAAAATATTGGGACTCTTACCACCTTCCATGGCTTGGATTTGGACGTTCTCATTCTGGTGCACTCGAGTAGTTGAAAATACATAGTTCACAATCAGTACTAAAGTATTTGATACTATAAGTCGAGGAAAGAAGGAAGGGGCCCGTTAGATTCTTGCTTTTCGACCCCAGCTAGCAAGTCGAGCTATACGCTTTAACTGTCCTCATACGTTCAGATCAGTTCGATCCTAGTTAAACAAACGTGTATTATTGTTTTAAAGATTAAATGTGGTTTTTACGCTAGTTATATTTGTGCTAATTTTATTACATAAGTTTACAGAAAATGGATCTCATTTCTAGTCGCTTCCGTGTTGGCAAATTAGTTATCTTCCGTGTTGGCACATGAATTTATACGCCTGAAAAGACGAAGTTAAAAAAAAAATGGTAGCCTATGTGGGAAATTCTCATAGGGTTTTGGGGAAAACTCTTCAACTCATAACACTGTTGCACTCATTAGTAGCCAAACATATTGTAAAATTGTATTGTACCTTTTCTATCTTTAAATAAAAAGAACAACTTTAACTTCAACATTCAGTTTTCTCACCCAAAATACATTTATTTGAGTATGCAAATTTTTTAGTATCTTTCCCAGCTCTTATTAATTTATTATAGTAGAACAAAAACGGTTAAAAATATGTTTACTGTACCTATGTAAATGACCGTGAATATCGAAAAACTCACTCAAACTCAAACTCAAAACTCACACAAGTATTAAATAATAAATATTGTCCTAGAATTTAGGGCATTACAATCTCAGAAAACATTATTTAACTGGTTAATGTTTAAATCCCTCACCTCTCCTGCCATGATGTACATAATGACGTCACGACATGATAATCCTAGGTCTCTTAGAAACCATCAATTACTCAATTAAGCAGCTAATGTAAAGGACAGCCGTAGCATGTATTGTCTAAGCTAGTTCGATTTGCAATCAGTGTATCTTCAAATGTATTTCATATTTGTTATGTATTTTCACACTCTTATTGCGGCCACTCGTAATATAGCTGCTGTTGTCTTGGAATAGTTTGCACGTGAACGTTGCCCCAGCTGCCTTATAAGCTCGGGCATCGCGAATATCATTTCATTTTGCCCTTGGAAGGTTAAAGGGCAAATAGTGAGATGTTAAATCTGTCAACATTTATGCTCCTTCTTTCCATTTATAAAACGGTATACCATGCATATTGAGAATTACTTTTTATTGTTTCGCCATTGTATAATAAAATATCAACTGCAAATTGATATGCAATACAAATAACATCAATTGCCCACTAACCATGGAAAAAAACCATCATACTCTTGTTTTTTAAGGGAGTGGGGGAGTAAAATAATCTATTTTTTATTTGAAACTGTAATTTTTCATGATCTGGTATGGGTTCATTGAAAAGAATTATCAATGATTGTTATACTGTACCCTAATTAAAAATGCAACCCTACTTGATAATTGAAATATTTACAATGATTTATTTATAATTATTATAGATATGCATTTCAAAGACAGCGGAATCGTTGAATTAATTATTATCTAAAATCAGACACATACAACAGTTGCTAAATTGTCATGGCCAAGGTACCCGCCCCATGCCTTGGTTTATTATCAGTCGGGATTAGGCTTTACATCCCAAGGATGTCTCAAAATATATATATATGATAACTTATTTTGCGGTTCAACCCTCATATTATGTAAACAAAAGTTATTTGGCTCGTTTCGTGAAAATTACATTTTTTCCTATTCTCAAGAGATTGACAAATTAAAAAACTAGACGACAGATATGTTTCATGTCATCTTATTGAATTATATTTTAATACAATTGATCACACAAAGTACTTTTCTTTCTCGGAACGCCAATTTCGAAAATATTCTTACTCGATTGTATGTTTGCTGTTCGTAGAGAGTAGATACGGCTTATGTCTGTCGTAAATCTATGTATGTATGTGTGATATCGTAATATGTCACAACACAAATAACACACAAACAAGCAACACATAGCTTCAAAATTTGATCCACTATTTCTCCTTAAATAATATTCGAGAAATATGACGTTAGGGCAGCTTTGTAAACATATATCGAGTCAATAATCTGAAGCTCAACTGGAAGAGTATTCCACGATCGACAAATCCTGTGGTATTATCCTTCTAGTTGTCTGTCGTTCTTTTAACATTGAATAACCTTTTATTTGCCTCGCTGGCCAGTTCCAATCGTGTCATTACAAAAACTGTATCAATGCTATGCACACTTTCCGGACAGAATAAATATTATATTAACCGAATCTATCGACTAGTTAAAAGTGTTTATACATAACTGATATTTGTATACATATTCCTGGAGCATCCAACAAGCAGATCATAGCAAAGCTTCGTTACAAATGATGCGGATGTGCATGGGGTGTGGACTGTAGAGTGTAGAGGTTTCCAAACAGCGGGAATCGTCGATATCACCAGTATATTTGTAAGTTTATTACTGGATTAAACAAGTTATCTTAACGACAAATGTGTTTCAATTCAACCCATTCCATATGACCAGTTGCTAGAGGAGCCCGTAAAAATCACAATCCGCTTGTTTTTATAGAGGTATTCGTATGGAGATTGAAATACGCATGAACTGTATTTATATTGATTGAGCCAGACTTTTTGAGTGAGGGTCGCTTCTGGTACTCGGGACTCCCACCCCACCCCCCACCATCAACCCCCACCTCCGCTTCAACCCCCTAGAATCCCGGCTGCTGGCTTTATATAATAAAAAACACATCTCCGGGATTTAACATTGCAAATCATGTCAAAACGTTACTTCTCCGTAGCTCCGCCTCAGCCGGCGTTCAGAGCGCCAACTTTCCTGCGAATCATACATATGTATTAGATTCTTGATGACATTTTTCTATTAAGCAAATCCTTGGGTTATCCCTATATTTGATTAGATGTTGGATGACAAATGTTGGATGCAAGGATACCGTATGGTGTTGACTGTAATGTAAATCCAACTGCGCAAACGTGGTGTGCGTTGTGGTGGCGGGGGGGGGGGGGTATTGTACTGTTAAAATATTTATTTACTGTGAGCCTATTTGACGTTCGTTGTGATGCAAACCTTGACATATCATGAAGTCAAATCGTCATTAGCAAGTGTTGTTCAAATGTGAATAGAACGAACGAAACGCATGTGTTTGTAAGCTATGAAGAGAACAGATGAACTGCAACATATAGTTAGTATTCATAGCGTGTGCATCTAATGACATATTGTTATTGTGAACGAAGGTTATACACTTTCTTACAAACTTTACCACACGTCTTCTCGATTAGTCTCTTCAGATAAACTTGAGACATTCGTTTCAAAACAGAACTGAGAAATATATTTTATAACGATGTCATTTTTAATGTGGAGAGTGAATAAAAACCATTTGAATTTGTAAATTAGATATACCTATGTACTTTTAATTATTGGATAAAAGAAAATTAACGAAATGGTAAAAAAAGTTGAAATCAAAATGGATTTCCATTATTTAAACAAAAATGCAGTTATTAAATATTTTGAATTTGATATAGTAAAATAATAATTATAACATACTAAAATATTCCTTTTGGTTGTATACTATGTGAAGCATTCTGGTGTTATCAATTACAGATTTTTGTTGCTCACAACTTGCCATACAGCTCCATTACATTTCATAGTAGAAGGTGCTAGCAGTTTTTGCGCTTAAAATGCATGTATCTTTAGATTATTTATCTTCCCTGTACATTTTCAAAAAATATCTTTATCTTCGGTTACTTTACACAATGAGATCTACACATGGCATTTGCCCTCTTCCTGCTTCACTTCATTGCCAACTAAGGATTGCAAGGAATGATTATGTGTGAAATGTGCTAGACAGGCACAGAATACTTATCGTACAAGAATCATTAGCTGTCCCAACGTGCAACTAACTACCTAACAAAATACCTAGACTCGTGCTGACGAAATATCAACCTCCAATAGTATCAATTTATTTTCTACTTGTCTAGTTATAAATATGTACTTAAAACAGGTCCTGTAATAATTTACTAGATCACAATTATGGCACTCAATTTGTCTACCTCTTTTAATTTCAATCCATTTCTTTCCTCCGTCTCTTCGAGTTCTGCTCGTATGTGATATCAACAGTCGATAGATTTGTTGATATTGGTGAAAGTATTCCCGGAAACACTAAGGACCATCGGGTGAACGACTCACTTATTTTCTGTTATTACAGAAACGTCAAGGTTATTGTACACAATCATTGAGCAGAATACTATTGTATCGATACCGTTAGTGCGGTGATAAGACAAATTGATATAGTTAGTTATGTGATTCAAAAATTAACCGAGAAAAAAAAATTAACTTATTAAAAAATTATGTCTCTATATGATAGACAAACGTCATGTGAGGCCATGGTATTGTCCTGCCTGATATAGAAACCAATACCAAAGTTGGGATAGTATTCTTCGACCTGATAGTATTACCAAGCCAACGCCAAGTGTGTGGTTTTGTCCTGCCTAATATAGAAACAAATACCAAAGTTGGGATAGTATTCTTCGACCTGATAGTATTACCAAGCCAACGCCAAGTGTGGTATTGTCCTGCCTAATATAGAAACAAATACCAAAGTTGGGATAGTATTCTTCGACTTGATAGCATTACCAAGCCAACGCCGACTTGATAGTATTGCCAAGCCTTCGCCAAAGTTGGTGTGGTATGTTCGACCTGGTAGTATTGCCCAGTCAACGCCAACGCCAAAGTTGGGGTTACGACGTTAGGGCGGTGTGGTGGGTACCAACGTACAGTCGTGATTAGGCAACCATGTCATGTATATCATCAGTGCTTGTTTGGTCGCAACGAGGCGAGCGTGGGGAGGTAGGCTGACCCGAGCTAACGAGTCGATGCCTGCGCCTCGTCCTGGGGCTGATTATTGGCGCTGACAGCACTAACCTCGTTTAGTGCTAACCTCGTTACAGCCCGACTACGGCTAGAGGGCTTTCAACTCGATATGGTTCGGTGCTTTTCCATCTTGGCGAACCATTGCTACACTAGAATATCGCTCGTGTTGATTTGACGCCGTGGACTCACTGGTATTCGGTGGTTGTTGTTGTTTTGTTTTTTATTGTTTTTTAATGTTTTAAGGCACAACGTATCCGAGTTAATGAGCGAATGAGATATGTGGACTATTACCCCCCCCCCTTCCCCCACTGGTTCCATATGACTCAGACCTGCGCCCCAACCGAATATAACCACCCCACCAAGGACCGCCACTATTTTACCAAAATATTAAGTTAATTATGTAATTTGTTTATCAACATGTATTTCAAAGTTAATTAAATTAGAGAAATCACCCCCCCCCCCCCCTCCCTTCCCTTCAAAAAACGTTTTCAGCTATGGTCAACCTGTCTTAATTTCCATAAAAAAACATTATTTCAGCAAAATAATACTTTCGTAGAATGTTTGAGTATTTAGTTGAAAGATCACAATTGTCGGTAACCGTTTTATAGGGCGCTATACGTAATGTGCAACAGCTTCACGTAACCGCAACACGTAACACGGTAACAAGGGGTTAATTAGTTATTACAGTTAGAATACGGAAGTACGGATGTGGTTGGTGCTGTGGCTTGAGTGGGGAGGGAGGGGGGGGGGGGAGGGGGGGGGGCTTTGGAAAATGTAGTTTCTTTATCGATCTAAACAAATTATTCCGTTGGTGCAAATGTTCAAGTTGGAACAACAGTAAACAATTATAAACATTGGACTCGTATATTAGAGTTCCTTTGCGATTACATCAATACGCATAGACTATACACTCATTCACACTATTCCATACTATATTAAAACAAACCACACCACACACCACACAGCTATAGTCACATTGTAATTACATGGTTCTAACTGCACTTATTGATGTTTTGAGCAAATCGATCTAGTATTTCTATCGCATATATTTCGATACCTATAATAGGAGTGAAGGCTTAATTTTTACAGTGAGTGGGAGGAAAGATTCAAGATGGTGGATTGCGATAGAACTTCAATATTCATTTTGCCCATTTCTAGGTGTTTTTCTTCTACTTGTAACGCGTGTGTAGTCAGACGCATTAAGCAAAGTACTCATGTCGTGTTGGCCAACTTAATGTAAGTATTTGAATGTGTCCAAATGAGCTTTATTACAAATGCAAGTCTCAATATAAATCCGGAGTCTCTCGCTTGAAGCGGCGCAAGTCGTTGTGTAACTTTCTTAATGCCTATGAAACATCCAACACAAATCCCTAGTTTTTGTTTTCGTTTTTATCTCTTGGGATGAAGGGTTGGGGGTGGGTTTGCTATGCAGTACACGAGGGAAGCCGAGTTTAAGAATAGAGATGAGAAATGGAGAGCAAGATTGTGTAGGGGTAGAAAGAGAGAGACTGCAACGTCGGAAAGGAGCAATTTGCGAAATTTCATTAGCATATCTATTACCGCCTAACGCCCCCGAAAACCATGGGGAAGGAGCGCGACCCTTTCCGGCTTGATTAAATGGCAGCTCTGGGACCCTATTGGGGATAATTAATTTTCGATTGCCTTCCAATCTTGTCACATGCACCGCAAATAAAGCGGCGTAGAGGGGAAACTGGCATGCCCCCCCCCCCCTCTGTTTCTTTCTGCCCCTCAATAGTAACTCTATTGACACCCTAATAACGCGGAAGTGCTTGAGTGTGTGGACCTTCTGAGGGGGGCGAGGGGGCGCGCACACGTCAGCCAAAGTTATCCCGAATAACCTACTGGGATTAAGTCTGGCTTGAGCCTTTATGCAGATCCATGGACCTCGCTCAGACCCGCTATTGTATGCGCTCTCGGCTTTACTCCGCACTGATGTCCATCCAGATGGCGTGACTAGTAGTAACTCTAGCAGGTTTAGCATACTAGCATCACCAACTGTGTGATTCATTTAGTTGATTTTAAACGAACTTTGGGGTGATTGAAAAGATTAGGCGTATAATTGGATTGATCTTTAATCGACTCTTTTGTTCAACGAGCCTTGCATTAATACAGGAGGAGTTATAGCAAGAAATAAGTAATAGGTTTACAATAGTAATTTAATAACATCAATTTGTTTATTTACATTGGGGATCTATCCAAAGGTCTTCAGAGCAGTTAGTATTTGTAAGGTTGTTTTGCTTGAAGCTTTCTCGGCACGCTTCAGGATGGTGACACAGGAGGGACAACACTGAAATTTCTAACTTCTAAAGTTTCCATCAGAATAAGATGTGTTTTTGGATGTGCATTAATCAATGGCTGGGATGATAGTAGCAACACAAAAAATGTATAAAAAATTAATAGTGGCATTGTTATTAATTTCTTATTGTTGATTCAACGATGAATTAGCCGGGACATTTTCACATGAGTACCAAACACCATAATTGATATATATATATTTCTTTTTGTGAAGCTTAATAAAATCATTTGAGGTACACACGGATGGATTATTTTTTCAGATTTAAAATACAGGAACACATTATTTTTTACTTATAACAATTATTTAGATTCTTCGATTTCCATTGCACATTAAAGTTTAGGATTTTTTAATTTTTATTTTACCAAAGGTAATAATTATTCCATCCGACGGGACCTTCCTTTATTATTAAAGAATATTCACAGAAAGTTTTACTTTGATTGCTAAAATATTGTAGACACTAAAATGTCCCACCTTCTGAAAAATGTAAAAAAAAAAGTTATCCCAGAAATGACTGTCAAAGTTTAGTAAGTTGTGAAATGATCATAGTAATCGAGTTCAAACAAACTTCAAAAACAGATATCAACAATGAAATGTAAGTATTGTGAGTTAAATCTTAGGTTAAGAACACAACATAATATTTGATTCAAAAAAAAAATGCAAAAACGAGATTTTATTCAGAATTTCAGTGCTGTCCCTCCAGTGTAAAGCCAATTAAGTAGTTATTTTTTCAACTATTTAACACACTGGGTAGACCCGAAAAAATTAAACATAAAGATAATAATGTTGTTCAACTGGTTTAAGATGCAACTACAGATGTAATTACATTATCTTCAATTATCCCAAATTTTATATATCAAAACAATAATTGACAAACGGCTTTGTAAGTACACGAAATATCGTATTTTATCAAGTCCGAATTGACTTTTCTTTTGACGCTCAACGCAACTTAGAATGGGCCGAATGAAGAAAGCGACAACCTGTAACCTGCAAACCACATGTGTTCGTTGACAGATTTGTGGCAACATATTAAGTTAGAGACAGACCTCCTTTGAGGCAATTATTAACTAACATATTTTCCCCTCAACGATTTGTGATTTGCTTTCCTGTACGGAGGTATTTCTTGTATGGCGTACAATATTTAATATAATTTCCTATATAATCCTTCCTTGATGGATTCATAAATGCTATCATAAGTGTCTACAGCTCAACAAAAAAATGCACAAAATATAGTTTTGGACCATATTTGAAATACTTGTGTTTGAAATATATTTAGAACGAGTAAATTAAGGGATCTCTTCTTTGGGCCCAACTCGTATACATTTTCTTATTTGTCGCTATTCCCGTGTTATAATGATCTGGAGTTAATTCTTAGCAACGTTTCTCTGTACAAAACGGATTCAAATCTAAACCAATGGCATTTGAGCTAATTCAACAATACTTTGAAAGGCCGCCAATATTTTGTTGCCGCAATGATTTTCCCTTTATCATTTGTCGTTTGAATACATACCGGGTAAATATTTATTCTTCTTCTTTGTAAATCAGTTTTATATATTTGAATAGGACAAACATAAAAATAAATAAATATCAACTTCCCTGTCAGTTCACTAATTCTTTATTTAGAATATCCTGTTTCATCCAAGCGATAGTTGTATGTGTTTGTTGAAATTAATAATCATTCATGCATATCTAAAAAAGTGGCAGCTACAAAAACAATCTATAGCTTTATTATTTATATTTTTACTATTTTGAGTTGGTTGGGAGCTGTCTTTGTTATTTATTCCATTTCTTTAAACAGTGGCTTCTATCGATCGAAACACTTTGTGTTTTAATTAATGACATCCAATTGGCTATAGAGTAGCCTGGGGCAAGGCTTGCAAATCTACAGGAATCGAGCCATTTTAAATGTAAAATAAAGAAATTTAATTATTATTTTATCTGTATTAATTGGTTATTTAGGAGGTTCTTCTTTGCAATCGTATATAGCATTCGTCCTATGAATTTAACTTGCTGGTTCCGGCATCGAACCAGTGAGAACTTGGACGTCGAGCATCGTTAACGCACTGCACACCTTAGGCCTACCTTGTATAAGCAGTAAGCGCCCTTATAGCGGACAACCAATAAACAAGTATTATTTCTGACACAACATAGCCACCTGTTGGGTATCGTAGCCATTAACAAGCACATCTTATCTTATACAGCCAGTATTGTCGTATTACGAGACTACTCGGATAAATCACAGGCGTCGCTGTATCATGCAGTGGCGCGGGCAGCGCTGCGTTGCTGTATCATGCAGTGGCGCGGGCAGCGCTGCGTTGCTGTATCATGCAGTGGCGCGGGTAGCGCTGCGTTGCTGTATCATGCAGTGGCGCGGGTAGCGCTGCGTCGCTGTATCATGCAGTGGCGCGGGTAGCGCTGCGTTGCTGTATCATGCAGTGGCGCGGGTAGCGCTGCGTTGCTGTATCATGCAGTAGCGCGGGTAGCGCTGCGTCGCTGTATCATGCAGTGGCGCAAGCAGCGCTGCGTTGCTGTATCATGCAGTGGCGCGGGTAGCGCTGCGTCGCTGTATCATGCAGTGGCGCGGGTAGCGCTGCGTTGCTGTATCATGCAGTGGCGCGGGTAGCGCTGCGTTGCTGTATCATGCAGTGGCGCGGGTAGCGCTGCGTCGCTGTATCATGCAGTGGCGCGGGTAGCGCTGCGTTGCTGTATCATGCAGTGGCGCGGGTAGCGCTGCGTTGCTGTATCATGCAGTGGCGCGGGTAGCGCTGCGTCGCTGTATCATGCAGTGGCGCGGGTAGCGCTGCGTTGCTGTATCATGCAGTGGCGCGGGTAGCGCTGCGTTGCTGTATCATGCAGTGGCGCGGGTAGCGCTGCGTCGCTGTATCATGCAGTGGCGCGGGCAGCGCTGCGTTGCTGTATCATGCAGTGGCGCGGGTAGCGCTGCGTCGCTGTATCATGCAGTGGCGCGGGTAGCGCTGCGTTGCTGTATCATGCAGTGGCGCGGGTAGCGCTGCGTCGCTGTATCATGCAGTGGCGCGGGCAGCGCTGCGTTGCTGTATCATGCAGTGGCGCGGGTAGCGCTGCGTCGCTGTATCATGCAGTGGCGCGGGTAGCGCTGCGTTGCTGTATCATGCAGTAGCGCGGGTAGCGCTGCGTCGCTGTATCATGCAGTGGCGCAAGCAGCGCTGCGTTGCTGTATCATGCAGTGGCGCGGGTAGCGCTGCGTCGCTGTATCATGCAGTGGCGCGGGTAGCGCTGCGTTGCTGTATCATGCAGTGGCGCGGGTAGCGCTGCGTTGCTGTATCATGCAGTGGCGCGGGTAGCGCTGTCATGCAGTAGAGAAGAACCAGTGGCGGCTCGTAGGGTTTAAATAATGGGTAGGGCATTGCGGCACGGCAATGGGTAGCTCGCAATAGTAATCCACACAAAATTAGTAGTAATTTATTGATATCTTGAAGATTCATAAGCGGAATTTTTTTTTGTATGAGCTAAACAATGAATTTAAAAGTTTCTCGTAATTCTAACATAACATTTTAGACCTACTGCTCCAACTATTAGGCCTTCAACGCTGGTCCATCCCTGAAAAGGACGTTCTAATAAATTAGAAAATAATTAAGTACATCATCAAGTACAAAACGTAATAAATTTCGTTTTTCAGCCATTTTCAACAACTGGTCTGTCTTAATCGTTCCATGATCACTGAGGGCTGACAAACGACTTAAATGTGACAGGTCTGGGACCGCCCGGTCGAATAAAGCAAACAAATGTTTCCAACTACCTGTAGGATAAGTTTACTGACTATGAAGTGTACCCCCCTAACCCCGTCTCAAGCCAGTAGTGTACTGACGGGAGCAGGCCCCAACTCTTGTGTTGCAGTGAACCTGGCCAATGTACCCCCCTAACCCCGTCTCAAGCCTGCACTGTACTGACGGGAGCAGGCCCCTACTCTTGTGTTGCAGTGAATCTGGCCAGTGTACCCCCCTAACCCCGTCTCAAGCCAGCACTGTACTGACGGGAGCAGGCCCCTACTCTTGTGTTGCAGTGAACCTGGCCAGTGTACCCCCCTAACCCCGTCTCAAGCCAGCACTGTACTGACGGGAGCAGGCCCCTACTCTTGTGTTCCAGAGAATTTGGCCCGCGGTTGCGCGCCATCCCCTGTGACCACAGAGTGTTACTCACCGGCGCCCTCCTCCAGTCCGCACCCCCTTTCGCTGTGTCTTGGGCCACCGCCCTCGTTCCTGCTGGGCGGGCAGGTGTCACCCCAGGTCTCCAAGTCCAAGGCCGCGCTTGGACTCACGTGCGTCGTCTGCGGCGACACGTCCTCCGGGAAACACTACGGCATCCTCGCCTGCAACGGTTGCAGTGGGTTCTTCAAGCGCAGCGTACGACGGAAACTCATTTACAGGTAAATACATCACCACTTCCTGTTATACACCGATAGAGGTGGCTCAACGGTAAGACGCGAGACTCTAATCCGGGAGGTCGCCGGTTCGATTCCGGTCACCGGCAGTCCTGACTGAAGGTTTTTTCCGAGGTTTTCCTCAGTCGTAAAGGCGAATGCTGGCATTGAGTCCTACTATCAGCCCTCGGACATTCCTTCCCACCTATCCACACACCCTAATAACCTAGTTAGTCACCTGAAGAGGGGCACATCAGGTAAAGCTGGTGTGCACCCTATAACGGGTATTCCTTCAAAAAATTATAATTATTATACAATTCTCGCCTTGTCGCTCCTCGCATGTTGACTGAATTGTGTGTCTCATCAAGTAATAGTTTTGGTTTGTTTGGCCATGAGCAAATTATTGATGACAGCGACCTGACAATAAGCTTGGACTACGATCACTACGTAAATTCCCATGAATTTTATAGCGATTGTTTGAACAATATGGAGTAGTGTTAGGACAAAGGGTTTCTTAGCGTTTAAAAGGAGACATGTACTTACGTAGAAGGTTAATCTGCAATCTTATTTTATCTCGGACTCGTTAGAAAAAGTCTTGAGACATGTTCAGTACGTCCTACTTTGTAATGCCATAAATCAAAGCACAATCAGAATTAAACATTATCTTAAAGCCGTTTCACAGCAACTTTGGGGCTGGGGACGTCACGATGGGCGTGTCAAAGCCAATCAGCGGGTGGCTTTCACAAATACTCACATTTCATTGGCCAAGCCTCGCTCATCTGTGACGTCGCCAGCCCCAACGTTCCTGTGGAGCGACCATACAATGTTTTTAATTGCTGTATGTGCTCAAAATTTTATGAAACTGTTCCACTCCAATTTCAACCCAAAAAATACTCGGAAATATTTCTGAATGTTTATTGCTAATTTATGTTACTTGTGCTCAGCCTGTTGAATGCAGCTCGGTGATACAGTCAGTGTAACACGTCACATGGTTGTTGAGTAAAGATGCAAATTATAGTGTCGGGTTGTTAAACGTGCCCCGTGTAAGTTATTAGTATCAGTGCAGCGATCTCAATCCCATTAACATTGAAAAGCCATCAGTCGGAATATAATCCATCTGGTGTCATAGAGTGTGAAACCCAAATCAATTAGAAGTTGACCCCGTAATCTTTATGGAGCTGTTGCTACTTCAGCATGGATTTAATCTGGCTGTAATCCTTCTCTTTCGGACGAGGGTTGCATCGCTAATCCGGTTAGCATGGCTATTCTTAACGGATCGATAGCCATCTGATCGTTGACATGAATCATTTTACCCCTAAATGCTCTTGAGCGCCAGAAGGGGCCAGCTCGGTCGGAGGACAGGCTACAAAACTTACAAAGCATTGAATCCCCTGAGCTGGTAGTCGACCAAAACCAATCGTCCCCGCAGATGAAATTCCGGTTCGGGATTTAAGACCCCGCGATTCCCCCAGGAACGGGGCTCAATTCCCTCTAATAACGTATCAAGCACCAAATAAAAGTTGAGCGAAAGCGCGTTTTTGTTCGAGCAGAAGTTTCGGCTCTGCTCGAAAACATCTCATCTTCTGGGGTGACGACATTGCCCCACAAACAACGGCTGAGCCGATGACGTTCGAAGGCTGCGTCGTATTTCGCAGGGTTTGGTTTATTTCTTTGCCCATTGGCTACTGTTATTACAGAGCATCTTAGTGGCTAAATAGAAATATCAACAAAATGCTTGGGTCCATATGTACAGGTTATGTTTAATGCGGAGCTATGTTTGTGTTTTTTATTGTTGTATTTTATTGTGTATTTTTATTTGTAATGATTCCATCCAATTGTTTTGGGAGCTGCTTGTTATTACGATATGCCAGTGAGCTTGTCAAACTAAACAGTCTATTCCTATGCTACCTTGTAAAGTGGCCGTCCGTACGATATTGTTTGGGTTTCTAGATATATATGAAGCTGGAAAGTGATGGTTATTATTAGGTGCCAAACATCGAACTCTGATATTGTTTGTGCTGAATACCGTGTTGTCTTTGTGTTCGAAGGTGTCAAGCGGGGACTGGAAGGTGCGTTGTCGATAAGGCCCATCGGAATCAGTGCCAAGCGTGCAGGCTGAAGAAATGCCTGCAGATGGGCATGAATAAGGACGGTAAGCGAGCTATTCAATCATTATATCGTGTCTTTGCACTTGACTTTAATAAAGAGCTAGGTTCAAGAAGCTTAGAATATCCACATCACTTTCCGTGCACGTGTACTTGTGTTCTCTCCATGATGGTGAAGTAATGCCTTTGGATAGGTTTAGATTATAACATTTTGTGCCCTCTGCTCAAATTCTTGTATAGCTTCTTTAACTTTTGCTCTTTCGCTTCATTTCCTCGGAGGGCAACCGTCAACTAGAAACGTGTGACGGATTATGAATCATACTAAATATACCCAAAGGTACTGTTTCACTATCACAGCTAGGTATTACGAGGCTAAACTATTGCCAAGGGTGATCACTTGAGTCGAAGCTCCGTTAGTTTAGTTGTCGTGGTTTACGGTTGCCCTCGGTCGATGCGCCAAACTTTCAACTACTCGAGATCGGCGTTGCGAGTGTTCATGTTTAACTACTGTGATGTGACGGCACAATAACGCGTGTCACCCCCCTCTTTATCTCCACAATAGAGCTGTGAAATTACTTATTGGGTAGCAATGCAATGAAATTTGATGCAATTGAAAATGCAATGCAATTTGAAAATGCAAAGAAACTTTCATTGACGCGCACACGCAAAACTCTTTATATCACACAATATTACAAAATACATCGAAAACTGATAAAGCCATTCAGTTTCAAGCCATTTTTATCAGTGAAAAGTAGTTTATACATACAACGTCTCAACAGCTTGTGAAATTCTTTCTTTTTATGTGTAGGCCTACCTTGCATTTCTATAAAGATAATTAGATTAGATAGATATTTGAAGAAAGTTATCAACGATACATACATACTTATTTTAAAATCAGGATAATTACTGTCTGTTATTTGAGATGTAAACCTTTAACTTAGTTCAATTTTAAATTATTATTGTATCTAAAACAACAAAGGGGTATTTTTGAGTTTGTAGTAATTTTTACATCACAATAATTTAGGCTTAAATTATTCTAAATTATCCTGAGATAATGAATTAAAACTGTATGTTTAAATTAAAAATTAATTAATTAAAAAAACATTTTTAAATAAAAAAAGCCATGCATTCAGCAGGTAGTAGTAGTAGGTCACGTGAGGCGTTATTGTGTCTGTCTCCGACTCGCAATGCACCAATGGTGTGACTGACGCAATGTCTCCCCTCTCCGTCACAGATGTTCGCGACTCCGATCGTGACCTGTATTCAGCCAACCCCCTGCTCCGGCCTCATTATGCGCAAGGTAAATACTACCCTACTTGACCGAGGGCAGCGGTTTACCCTCACCCTCGCCACATCATCACATGCACTTTTACATTATCTCCATTGTTACACGTGTACAATACGTCATGTTTCACTTTGAAAGATCTTTTGTTTTCGCATTTCGCATGTTTTTGGCTCCAAAGCGTCCGGGAATGGGTATTAAAACCGCTCAAAATTAATCTTTTTTATTTCATCATGAGACGCTTCCAAATATTGAAATAGTGGTTCTGCCTTTGGGTTTGTCTCAGAACACAATGACTTTAAAACGTTTTCAAACAATTGTTTTTACGATTGTTATTTTATTTCTTTATTAATTATTAAATTATAAATAAAATAACAATCATACGATAACAAACTGTGAATATTTTTAAAACCATTGTTTATCTGATAAAAAAAACCAAAGGCAGGATCAGAAGCAATTTTCCAATATTTGGAAACGTTCTCATAATATAAAAAACATTAATTTTTCGCGGTTTGAATGGCCATTCACCTAAACACGAGGGGTAGATCGAGCCGGTATGTAAGTGAAATGCCGAAACAGAGTATATTTTGATAATAAGGAAGATTCGGATGAGAGGTAACAGGTAAGGTATTTCCTTCGGAAAATGTTTTGATCGTAGGAGAATGAAAATGATACACGACGTACATGGCCAATGTGATTCCGCAACCCCTCAAAATATGGGTTACGTAAGATCCGAATACATCCATCCAGTTGGGAATCAGATGTGGTGCTGACAGAGCTTTGGTGCTTCTTGAGTGTTCCTTGATTTTGTGCACTGCACACCAAGATTAAAGTACCTGTCCCGTAACATTTGTCCATCGAACAGCTACACAATCTCTACATTTCAACAATCAATCAAATACCAGTGTAGCATATATATAAATGTCTAAGGGCCGGTCTTACAATCTCCTAATAAGAAAGTTATTTGTAGCAATTAAGCTATTTTGAGGATATCAAGAGTTTTGATTGGTCGTTTTCATGGAGAAAACACGCTATTCGACGAATAAGTAATGATTGGGACATTGTAAGACTGGACCTTACATAAATAGATGCCCGTAGATAGATACATAAATGCCCTAAGTATAAATTATGCTGCGAGTGTAGTTGGCTTTGGTCAATTAGGCGTTGGTGTAGTAAACCGTTGTTACTGCATTCCAGGTTTAAATCCTGGCTTGGTCATGGATGTCGTGTTGCCTTGTATGGACTCTAAGGGTGTTTGATTAGCTCTAAGTGTTTTGCGTATACTCTTAGATAACAGTGTTTATGGTACATCTTTTGCATTTCAATAACATCTGAATTCGGCGTTAAAAGACAACAGGTTGTACCTGGGCACACCCGGTACGTACGCCAATGCTTCTGCTAGCCCAATACTTATTACTTAAGAAATGTTGTTATTTTTCAAGCTAAACTCAGTCGCACCCAGGTATGGAAGTTATCAACCGCACTTACAAAAGTTTGACATAAGCACGTTTAAGTTACTTATTTAGGTAAAGTTTTCAGCAAACAAAATTCCCTTTTGGCTCAGTACGATGTGGTTGTAATTTATGTTTGATCAAGGCTATCTACCCTCTTTAATGAGTCATTCCAATGATAATGCCAGCATATAATTCAATATCATAGGAAAACGGATTCTACACACTAATATTATGTAATCAATTTAAACTTGTAAATGCTCCCCTCTTTAAAAGATGTGAAGTAACATATAAGCAAGGAAGTTGCATTTCCCTACATTTAATTTAACATGGTTATTTAATTTTACATTAAATCCTTTTACACCGATGAAATCACCATTTTTACGCGTTTTCAACGAAACTCATCAAACCTCCTCTTACCTCACATGAAGTAATAATATGTAACTATAATGAATAACTGTAGCCTAAACCCAATCAGTCAATCACTATATCGTCCTCGAATACAAGCATGATTCGAGGTACATTACAATACAGCTCCTGATCTAATTAGACAGTTTCTCGTAAATCTTTGACATTTCACGACCAGTGACCACAGAAGCAATAATTCCTGTCTTGTTAGTAAAAAGATTATTTCCATGTCCAAATCGATCTTATTCAAAGTTGGCCCTAGTGTCTCCTCATCGTCGAAGGATTTCCCCGTGATTAATGTGTTTTAAAGCCATGTCCTAATCTAGAGACCAAAAGTGTCCGTTGTCGTAGCCGACTGCGAACTTTCTACCTCCCGATTCGCCGGTCCACAATCTCTCTGACAGTGTTATCTTTTTGCGGAGTTTGGTGCGCAGGAGACGAAGTTAAGCCAGAAGTAATTTACGATGTTGGATGAGTGTAGGGTGGAGGAGAGGGGTAATGGGGAGTGGAGGAACTTGAGAAGTAAGTAATCCATAGTCGACCAAGGGGGGGGGGGGGGGCGTCGGATCGCGAGACATGGCGCCGACCCACGCACTGCATTTAATTCAATCTACACGGATTCTCTCGTTAGGAGATAAATATTGAGTGAAACGATGGTAAGGTCCGTTCGAAACTCCCTAAACGAATAAGTGGACTTCAATCTTTCAAAAACAAAAAAACAAGGGTATTCTTGAAGTGAAAACTACATTTACGAAGATAATTAACTTGCGGTATTACAATAAAAGTTTCTTTATCTGGATTATATGCACCCAAATATTATAAACTGCAATCAATTTTGAAATCAAATACTAAAATCATCCTTGTAACATTATTGCATTTCTTTTCTGAAAATTTTGAAAAATACTTATGACGAAGATTTGAAGAGCAACAAATAATTATATAATGTTATGCTCCATACATCTAATGCTCGACACATATAACTCGTTTGCAACTCATTGCTACTTTATGTTAATATGTGTGTTCAAGAAATACAACAACAGTCACATCTGCTATTTTACTAGAAAGTAGCGATCTGGTGTACAGCGATGGGATACTGTTACCACCGATAACAGGTTGTCCGTTGTCTGTGCTGTTACCGTATTGGCAGGCTGTGATTATAAAGGGTATACTATTTGATGATGAGAGCCATATTTAACCTCACAACTACATTCAATTAGTTGAAATGGCACATGGAATATTGTAAAGTTATGAGATCGCCACAAATAAAACTAGCTTGCAACAGCTGATGAGCACGAAGACGTACACACACAGAGGACAGGCTCCGTGACGCTGTAAGAAGCTCTACGTGCCTTCCCTCTATGCGGGCGTTAATTATTCGGAACTAGACGGGATCCCCTGAGGATAAAACAAGATTGGCCTCGTTATTAACAGAAACTTGGGAGGAGGAAGTAAGAGGGTGCGACCTCTTATCACAGTATCACGCTAATAGGAAGACTGCGACCTCTTATCACAGCAACACGCTAATAGGAAGACTGCGACCTCTTATCACAGCAACACGCTAATAGGAAGACTACGACCTCTTATCACAGCAACACGCTAATAGGAAGACTGCGACCTCTTATCACAGCAACACGCTAATAGGAAGACTGCGACCTCTTATCACAGCAACACGCTAATAGGAAGACTGCGACCTCTTATCACAGCAACACGCTAATAGGAAGACTGCGACCTCTTATCACAGCAACACGCTAATAGGAAGACTGCAACCTCTTATCACAGCAACACGCTAATAGGAAGACTGCGACCTCTTATCACAGCAACACGCTAATAGGAAGACTGCGACCTCTTATCACAGCAACACGCTAATAGGAAGACTGCGACCTCTTATCACAGCAACACGCTAATAGGAAGACTGCGACCTCTGATCACAGCAACACGCTAATAGGAAGACTGCGACCTCTTATCACAGCAACACGCTAATAGGAAGACTGCGACCTCTTATCACAGCAACACGCTAATAGGAAGACTGCGACCTCTTATCACAGCAACACGCTAATAGGAAGACTGCGACCTGTTATCACAGCAACACGCTAATAGGAAGACTGCGACCTCTTATCACAGCAACACGCTAATAGGAAGACTGCGACCTCTTATCACAGCAACACGCTAATAGGAAGACTGCGACCTCTTATCACAGCAACACGCTAATAGGAAGACTGCGACCTCTTATCACAGCAACACGCTAATAGGAAGACTGCGACCTGTTATCACAGCAACACGCTAATAGGAAGACTGCGACCTCTTATCACAGCAACACGCTAATAGGAAGACTGCGACCTCTTATCACAGCAACACGCTAATAGGAAGACTGCGACCTCTTATCACAGCAACACGCTAATAGGAAGACTGCGACCTCTTATCACAGCAACACGCTAATAGGAAGACTGCGACCTGTTATCACAGCAACACGCTAATAGGAAGACTGCGACCTCTTATCACAGCAACACGCTAATAGGAAGACTGCGACCTCTTATCACAGCAACACGCTAATAGGAAGACTGCGACCTCTTATCACAGCAACACGCTGATAGGAAGACTGCGACCTCTTATCACAGCAACACGCTAATAGGAAGACTGCGACCTCTTATCACAGCAACACGCTAATAGGAAGACTGCGACCTCTTATCACAGCAACACGCTAATAGGAAGACTGCGACCTCTTATCACAGCAACACGCTAATAGGAAGACTGCGACCTCTTATCACAGCAACACGCTAATAGCAAGACTGCGACCTCTTATCACAGCAACACGCTAATAGGAAGACTGCGACCTCTTATCACAGCAACACGCTAATAGGAAGACTGCGACCTCTTATCACAGCAACACGCTAATAGGAAGACTGCGACCTCTTATCACAGCAACACGCTAATAGGAAGACTGCGACCTCTTATCACAGCAACACGCTAATAGGAAGACTGCGACCTCTTATCACAGCAACACGCTGATAGGAAGACTGCGACCTCTACTCACAGCAACACGCTAATAGGGAGACTGCGACCTCTTATCACAGCAACACGCTGATAGGAAGACTGCGACCTCTACTCACAGCAACACGCTAATAGGGAGACTGCGACCTCTTACCACAGCAACACGCTAATAGGAAGACTGCGACCTCTTATCACAGCAACACGCTGATAGGAAGACTGCTACCTCTTATCACAGCAACACGCTGATAGGAAGACTGCGACCTCTTATCACAGCAACACGCTGATAGGAAGACTGCGACCTCTTATCACAGCAACACGCTAATAGGAAGACTGCGACCTCTTATCACAGCAACACGCTAATAGGAAGACTGCGACCTCTTATCACAGCAACACGCTAATAGGAAGACTGCGACCTCTTATCACAGCAACACGCTGATAGGAAGACTGCGACCTCTTATCACAGCAACACGCTAATAGGAAGACTGCGACCTCTTATCACAGCAACACGCTAATAGGAAGACTGCGACCTCTTATCACAGCAACACGCTAATAGGAAGACTGCGACCTCTTATCACAGCAACACGCTAATAGGAAGACTGCGACCTCTTATCACAGCAACACGCTAATAGGAAGACTGCGACCTCTTATCACAGCAACACGCTAATAGGAAGACTGCGACCTCTTATCACAGCAACACGCTAATAGGAAGACTGCGACCTCTTATCACAGCAACACGCTAATAGGAAGACTGCGACCTCTTATCACAGCAACACGCTAATAGGAAGACTGCGACCTCTTATCACAGCAACACGCTAATAGGAAGACTGCGACCTCTTATCACAGCAACACGCTAATAGGAAGACTGCGACTTCTTATCACAGCAACACGCTAATAGGAAGACTGCGACCTCTTATCACAGCAAAACGCTAATAGGAAGACTGCGACCTCTTATCTCAGCAACACGCTAATAGGAAGACTGCGACCTCTTATCACAGCAACACGCTAATAGGAAGACTGCGACCTCTTATCACAGCAACACGCTAATAGGAAGACTGCGACCTCTTATCACAGCAACACGCTAATAGGAAGACTGCGACCTCTTATCACAGCAACACGCTGATAGGAAGACTGCGACCTCTTATCACAGCAACACGCTAATAGGAAGACTGCGACCTCTTATCACAGCAACACGCTAATAGGAAGACTGCGACCTCTTATCACAGCAACACGCTAATAGGAAGACTGCGACCTCTTATCACAGCAACACGCTAATAGGAAGACTGCGACCTCTTATCACAGCAACGCGCTAATAGGAAGACTGCGACCTCTTATCACAGCAACACGCTAATAGGAAGACTGCGACCTCTTATCACAGCAACACGCTAATAGGAAGACTGCGACCTCTTATCACAGCAACACGCTGATAGGAAGACTGCGACCTCTTATCACAGCAACACGCTAATAGGAAGACTGCGACCTCTTATCACAGCAACACGCTAATAGGAAGACTGCGACCTCTTATCACAGCAACACGCTAATAGGAAGACTGCGACCTCTTATCACAGCAACACGCTAATAGGAAGACTGCGACCTCTTATCACAGCAACACGCTAATAGGAAGACTGCGACCTCTTATCACAGCAACACGCTAATAGGAAGACTGCGACCTCTTATCACAGCAACACGCTAATAGGAAGACTGCGACCTCTTATCACAGCAACACGCTAATAGGAAGACTGCGACCTCTTATCACAGCAACGCGCTAATAGGAAGACTGCGACCTCTTATCACAGCAACACGCTAATAGGAAGACTGCGACCTCTTATCACAGCAACACGCTAATAGGAAGACTGCGACCTCTTATCACAGCAACACGCTGATAGGAAGACTGCGACCTCTTATCACAGCAACACGCTAATAGGAAGACTGCGACCTCTTATCACAGCAACACGCTAATAGGAAGACTGCGACCTCTTATCACAGCAACACGCTAATAGGAAGACTGCGACCTCTTATCACAGCAACACGCTAATAGGAAGACTGCGACCTCTTATCACAGCAACACGCTAATAGGAAGACTGCGACCTCTTATCACAGCAACACGCTAATAGGAAGACTGCGACCTCTTATCACAGCAACACGCTGATAGGAAGACTGCTACCTCTTATCACAGCAACACGCTAATAGGAAGACTGCGACCTCTTATCACAGCAACACGCTAATAGGAAGACTGCGACCTCTTATCACAGCAACACGCTGATAGGAAGACTGCGACCTCTACTCACAGCAACACGCTGATAGGAAGACTGCGACCTCTTATCACAGCAACACGCTAATAGGAAGACTGCGACCTCTTATCACAGCAACACGCTAATAGGAAGACTGCGACCTCTTATCACAGCAACACGCTGATAGGAAGACTGCTACCTCTTATCACAGCAACACGCTAATAGGAAGACTGCGACCTCTTATCACAGCAACACGCTAATAGGAAGACTGCGACCTCTTATCACAGCAACACGCTAATAGGAAGACTGCGACCTCTTATCACAGCAACACGCTAATAGGAAGACTGCGACCTCTTATCACAGCAACACGCTAATAGGAAGACTGCGACCTCTTATCACAGCAACACGCTGATAGGAAGACTGCGACCTCTTATCACAGCAACACGCTGATAGGAAGACTGCTACCTCTTATCACAGCAACACGCTAATAGGAAGACTGCGACCTCTTATCACAGCAACACGCTAATAGGGAGACTGCGACCTCTTATCACAGCAACAAACTGATAGGAAGACTGCGACCTCTTATCACAGCAACACGCTAATAGGAAGACTGCAACCTCTTATCACAGCAACACGCTAATAGGAAGACTACGACCTCTACTCACAGCAACACGCTAATAGGGAGACTGCGACCTCTACTCACAGCAACACGCTAATAGGAAGACTGCGACCTCTACTCACAGCAACACGCTAATAGGGAGACTGCGACCTCTACTCACAGCAACACGCTAATAGGGAGACTGCGACCTCTACTCACAGCAACACGCTAATAGGAAGACTACGACCTCTTATCACAGCAACACGCTAATAGGAAGACTGCGACCTCTTATCACAGCAACACGCTAATAGGAAGACTGCGACCTCTTATCACAGCAACACGCTAATAGGAAGACTGCGACCTCTTACCACAGCAACACGCTAATAGGAAGACTGCGACCTCTTATCACAGCAACACGCTAATAGGAAGACTGCGACCTCTTATCACAGCAACACGCTAATAGGAAGACTGCGACCTCTTATCACAGCAACACGCTGATAGGAAGACTGCTACCTCTTATCACAGCAACACGCTGATAGGAAGACTGCGACCTCTTATCACAGCAACACGCTGATAGGAAGACTGCGACCTCTTATCACAGCAACACGCTAATAGGAAGACTGCGACCTCTTATCACAGCAACACGCTAATAGGAAGACTGCGACCTCTTATCACAGCAACACGCTAATAGGAAGACTGCGACCTCTTATCACAGCAACACGCTAATAGGAAGACTGCGACCTCTTATCACAGCAACACGCTAATAGGAAGACTGCGACCTCTTATCACAGCAACACGCTAATAGGAAGACTGCGACCTCTTATCACAGCAACACGCTAATAGGAAGACTGCGACCTCTTATCACAGCAACACGCTGATAGGAAGACTGCGACCTCTTATCACAGCAACACGCTAATAGGAAGACTGCGACCTCTTATCACAGCAACACGCTAATAGGAAGACTGCGACCTCTTATCACAGCAAAACGCTAATAGGAAGACTGCGACCTCTTATCTCAGCAACACGCTAATAGGAAGACTGCGACCTCTTATCACAGCAACACGCTAATAGGAAGACTGCGACCTCTTATCACAGCAACACGCTAATAGGAAGACTGCGACCTCTTATCACAGCAACACGCTAATAGGAAGACTGCGACCTCTTATCACAGCAACACGCTAATAGGAAGACTGCGACCTCTTATCACAGCAACACGCTAATAGCAAGACTGCGACCTCTTATCACAGCAACACGCTAATAGGAAGACTGCGACCTCTTATCACAGCAACACGCTAATAGGAAGACTGCGACCTCTTATCACAGCAACACGCTAATAGGAAGACTGCGACCTCTTATCACAGCAACACGCTAATAGGAAGACTGCGACCTCTTATCACAGCAACACGCTAATAGGAAGACTGCGACCTCTTATCACAGCAACACGCTAATAGGAAGACTGCGACCTCTTATCACAGCAACACGCTAATAGGAAGACTGCGACCTCTTATCACAGCAACACGCTAATAGGAAGACTGCGACCTCTTATCACAGCAACACGCTAATAGGAAGACTGCGACCTCTTATCACAGCAACACGCTAATAGGAAGACTGCGACCTCTTATCACAGCAACACGCTGATAGGAAGACTGCGACCTCTTATCACAGCAACACGCTAATAGGAAGACTGCGACCTCTTATCACAGCAACACGCTAATAGGAAGACTGCGACCTCTTATCACAGCAACACGCTAATAGGAAGACTGCGACCTCTTATCACAGCAACGCGCTAATAGGAAGACTGCGACCTCTTATCACAGCAACACGCTAATAGGAAGACTGCGACCTCTTATCACAGCAACACGCTAATAGGAAGACTGCGACCTCTTATCACAGCAACACGCTAATAGGAAGACTGCGACCTCTTATCACAGCAACACGCTAATAGGAAGACTGCGACCTCTTATCACAGCAACACGCTGATAGGAAGACTGCGACCTCTTATCACAGCAACACGCTAATAGGGAGACTGCGACCTCTTATCACAGCAACACGCTAATAGGGAGACTGCAACCTCTTATCACAGCAACACGCTGATAGGAAGACTGCGACCTCTACTCACAGCAACACGCTGATAGGAAGACTGCGACCTCTTATCACAGCAACACGCTAATAGGAAGACTGCGACCTCTTATCACAGCAACACGCTAATAGGAAGACTGCGACCTCTTATCACAGCAACACGCTAATAGGAAGACTGCGACCTCTTATCACAGCAACACGCTAATAGGAAGACTGCGACCTCTTATCACAGCAACACGCTAATAGGAAGACTGCGACCTCTTATCACAGCAACACGCTAATAGGAAGACTGCGACCTCTTATCACAGCAACACGCTAATAGGAAGACTGCGACCTCTTATCACAGCAACACGCTAATAGGAAGACTGCGACCTCTTATCACAGCAACACGCTAATAGGAAGACTGCGACCTCTTATCACAGCAACACGCTGATAGGAAGACTGCGACCTCTTATCACAGCAACACGCTAATAGGAAGACTGCGACCTCTTATCACAGCAACACGCTAATAGGAAGACTGCGACCTCTTATCACAGCAACACGCTAATAGGAAGACTGCTACCTCTTATCACAGCAACACGCTAATAGGAAGACTGCGACCTCTTATCACAGCAACACGCTAATAGGAAGACTGCGACCTCTTATCACAGCAACACGCTAATAGGAAGACTGCGACCTCTTATCACAGCAACACGCTAATAGGAAGACTGCGACCTCTTATCACAGCAACACGCTAATAGGAAGACTGCGACCTCTTATCACAGCAACACGCTAATAGGAAGACTGCGACCTCTTATTACAGCAACACGCTAATAGGAAGACTGCGACCTCTTATCACAGCAACACGCTAATAGGAAGACTGCTACCTCTTATCACAGCAACACGCTAATAGGAAGACTGCGACCTCTTATCACAGCAACACGCTAATAGGAAGACTGCGACCTCTTATCACAGCAACACGCTAATAGGAAGACTGCGACCTCTTATCACAGCAACACGCTAATAGGAAGACTGCGACCTCTTATCACAGCAACACGCTTATAGGAAGACTGCGACCTCTTATCACAGCAACACGCTAATAGGAAGACTGCGACCTCTTATCACAGCAACACGCTAATAGGAAGACTGCGACCTCTTATCACAGCAACACGCTAATAGGAAGACTGCGACCTCTTATCACAGCAACACGCTAATAGGAAGACTGCGACCTCTTATCACAGCAACACGCTGATAGGAAGACTGCGACCTCTTATCACAGCAACACGCTTATAGGAAGACTGCGACCTCTTATCACAGCAACACGCTGATAGGAAGACTGCGACCTCTTATCACAGCAACATGCTAATAGGAAGACTGCGACCTCTTATCACAGCAACACGCTGATAGGAAGACTGCGACCTCTTATCACAGCAACACGCTTATAGGAAGACTGCGACCTCTTATCACAGCAACACGCTAATAGGAAGACTGCGACCTCTTATCACAGCAACACGCTAATAGGAAGACTGCGACCTCTTATCACAGCAACACGCTAATAGGAAGACTGCGACCTCTTATCACAGCAACACGCTAATAGGAAGACTGCTACCTCTTATCACAGCAACACGCTAATAGGAAGACTGCGACCTCTTATCACAGCAACACGCTAATAGGAAGACTGCGACCTCTTATCACAGCAACACGCTAATAGGAAGACTGCGACCTCTTATCACAGCAACACGCTAATAGGAAGACTGCGACCTCTTATCACAGCAACACGCTAATAGGAAGACTGCGACCTCTTATCACAGCAACACGCTAATAGGAAGACTGCGACCTCTTATTACAGCAACACGCTAATAGGAAGACTGCGACCTCTTATCACAGCAACACGCTAATAGGAAGACTGCTACCTCTTATCACAGCAACACGCTAATAGGAAGACTGCGACCTCTTATCACAGCAACACGCTAATAGGAAGACTGCGACCTCTTATCACAGCAACACGCTAATAGGAAGACTGCGACCTCTTATCACAGCAACACGCTAATAGGAAGACTGCGACCTCTTATCACAGCAACACGCTTATAGGAAGACTGCGACCTCTTATCACAGCAACACGCTAATAGGAAGACTGCGACCTCTTATCACAGCAACACGCTAATAGGAAGACTGCGACCTCTTATCACAGCAACACGCTAATAGGAAGACTGCGACCTCTTATCACAGCAACACGCTAATAGGAAGACTGCGACCTCTTATCACAGCAACACGCTGATAGGAAGACTGCGACCTCTTATCACAGCAACACGCTTATAGGAAGACTGCGACCTCTTATCACAGCAACACGCTGATAGGAAGACTGCGACCTCTTATCACAGCAACATGCTAATAGGAAGACTGCGACCTCTTATCACAGCAACACGCTGATAGGAAGACTGCGACCTCTTATCACAGCAACACGCTTATAGGAAGACTGCGACCTCTTATCACAGCAACACGCTAATAGGAAGACTGCGACCTCTTATCACAGCAACACGCTAATAGGAAGACTGCGACCTCTTATCACAGCAACACGCTAATAGGAAGACTGCGACCTCTTATCACAGCAACACGCTAATAGGAAGATTGCGACCTCTTATCACAGCAACACGCTAATAGGAAGACTGCGACCTCTTATCACAGCAACACGCTAATAGGAAGACTGCGACCTCTTATCACAGCAACACGCTGATAGGAAGACTGCGACCTCTTATCACAGCAACACGCTGATAGGAAGACTGCGACCTCTTATCACAGCAACACGCTAATAGGAAGACTGCGACCTCTTATCACAGCAACACGCTGATAGGAAGACTGCGACCTCTTATCACAGCAACACGCTAATAGGAAGACTGCGACCTCTTATCACAGCAACACGCTGATAGGAAGACTGCGACCTCTTATCACAGCAACACGCTGATAGGAAGACTGCGACCTCTTATCACAGCAACACGCTAATAGGAAGACTGCGACCTCTGATCACAGCAACACGCTAATAGGAAGACTGCGACCTCTTATCACAGCAACACGCTGATAGGAAGACTGCTACCTCTTATCACAGCAACACGCTGATAGGAAGACTGCGACCTCTTATCACAGCAACACGCTGATAGGAAGACTGCGACCTCTTATCACAGCAACACGCTAATAGGAAGACTGCGACCTCTTATCACAGCAACACGCTAATAGGAAGACTGCGACCTCTTATCACAGCAACACGCTAATAGGAAGACTGCGACCTCTTATCACAGCAACACGCTAATAGGAAGACTGCGACCTCTTATCACAGCAACACGCTAGTAGGAAGACTGCGACCTCTTATCACAGCAACACGCTAGTAGGAAGACTGCGACCTCTTATCACAGCAACACGCTAGTAGGAAGACTGCGACCTCTTATCACAGCAACACGCTAATAGGAAGACTGCGACCTCTTATCACAGCAACACGCTAATAGGAAGACTGCGACCTCTTATCACAGCAACACGCTAATAGGAAGACTGCGACCTCTTATCACAGCAACACGCTAATAGGAAGACTGCGACCTCTTATCACAGCAACACGCTGATAGGAAGACTGCGACCTCTTATCACAGCAACACGCTAATAGGAAGACTGCGACCTCTTATCACAGCAACACGCTGATAGGAAGACTGCGACCTCTTATCACAGCAACACGCTAATAGGAAGACTGCGACCTCTTATCACAGCAACACGCTAATAGGAAGACTGCGACCTCTTATCACAGCAACACGCTAATAGGAAGACTGCGACCTCTTATCACAGCAACACGCTAATAGGAAGACTGCGACCTCTTATCACAGCAACACGCTAATAGGAAGACTGCGACCTCTTATCACAGCAACACGCTAATAGGAAGACTGCGACCTCTTATCACAGCAACACGCTGATAGGAAGACTGCTACCTCTTATCACAGCAACACGCTAATAGGAAGACTGCGACCTCTTATCACAGCAACACGCTAATAGGAAGACTACGACCTCTTATCACAGCAACACGCTAATAGGAAGACTACGACCTCTTATCACAGCAACACGCTAGTAGGAAGACTGCGACCTCTTATCACAGCAACACGCTAATAGGAAGACTGCGACCTCTTATCACAGCAACACGCTGATAGGAAGACTGCGACCTCTGATCACAGCAACACGCTAATAGGAAGACTGCGACCTCTTATCACAGCAACACGCTAGTAGGAAGACTGCGACCTCTTATCACAGCAACACGCTAGTAGGAAGACTGCGACCTCTTATCACAGCAACACGCTGATAGGAAGACTGCGACCCCTGATCACAGCAACACGCTAGTAGGAAGACTGCGACCTCTTATCACAGCAACACGCTAGTAGGAAGACTGCGACCTCTTATCACAGCAACACGCTGATAGGAAGACTGCGACCTCTTATCACAGCAACACGCTGATAGGAAGACTGCGACCTCTGATCACAGCAACACGCTAGTAGGAAGACTGCGACCTCTTATCACAGCAACACGCTAATAGGAAGACTGCGACCTCTTATCACAGCAACACGCTGATAGGAAGACTGCGACCTCTTATCACAGCAACACGCTAATAGGAAGACTGCGACCTCTGATCACAGCAACACGCTTATAGGAAGACTGCGACCTCTTATCACAGCAACACGCTAATAGGAAGACTGCGACCTCTTATCACAGCAACACGCTAATAGGAAGACTGCGACCTCTTATCACAGCAACACGCTAATAGGAAGACTGCTACCTCTTATCACAGCAACACGCTGATAGGAAGACTGCGACCTCTTATCACAGCCACACGCTGATAGGAAGACTGCGACCTCTTATCACAGCAACACGCTAATAGGAAGACTGCGACCTCTTATCACAGCAACACGCTAATAGGAAGACTGCGACCTCTTATCACAGCAACACGCTAATAGGAAGACTGCGACCTCTTATCACAGCAACACGCTAATAGGAAGACTGCGACCTCTTATCACAGTATCACGCTAATAGGAAGACTGCGACCTCTTATCACAGCAACACGCTAATAGGAAGACTGCGACCTCTTATCACAGTAACACGCTTATAGGAAGACTGCGACCTCTTATCACAGCAACACGCTAATAGGAAGACTGCGACCTCTTATCACAGCAACACGCTAATAGGAAGACTGCGACCTCTTATCACAGCAACACGCTAGTAGGAAGACTGCGACCTCTTATCACAGCAACACGCTAATAGGAAGACTGTGACCTCTTATCACAGCAACACGCTAATAGGAAGACTGCGACCTCTTATCACAGCAACACGCTAATAGGTAGACTGCGACCTCTTATCACAGCAACACGCTAATAGGTAGACTGCGACCTCTTATCACAGCAACACGCTAATAGGTAGACTGCGACCTCTTATCACAGCAACACGCTAATAGGTAGACTGCGACCTCTTATCACAGCAACACGCTGATAGGAAGACTGCGACCTCTTATCACAGCAACACGCTAATAGGTAGACTGCGACCTCTTATCACAGCAACACGCTAATAGGAAGACTGCGACCTCTTATCACAGCAACACGCTAATAGGAAGACTGCAACCTCTTATCACAGCAACACGCTAATAGGAAGTCTGCGACCTCTTATCACAGCAACACGCTAATAGGAAGTCTGCAACCTCTTATCACAGCAACACGCTAATAGGAAGACTGCAACCTCTTATCACAGCAACACGCTAATAGGAAGACTGCGACATCTTATCACAGCAACACGCTAATAGGAAGACTGCGACCTCTTATCACAGCAACACGCTAATAGGAAGACTGCAACCTCTTATCACAGCAACACGCTAATAGGAAGACTGCAACCTCTTATCACAGCAACACGCTAATAGGAAGTCTGCGACCTCTTATCACAGCAACACGCTAATAGGAAGACTGCAACCTCTTATCACAGCAACACGCTAATAGGAAGACTGCGACATCTTATCACAGCAACACGCTAATAGGAAGACTGCGACCTCTTATCACAGCAACACGCTGATAGGAAGACTGCGACCTCTTATCACAGCAACACGCTAATAGGAAGACTGCGACCTCTTATCACAGCAACACGCTAATAGGAAGACTGCGACATCTTATCACAGCAACACGCTAATAGGAAGACTGCGACCTCTTATCACAGCAACACGCTAATAGGAAGACTGCAACCTCTTATCACAGCAACACGCTAATAGGAAGACTGCAACCTCTTATCACAGCAACACGCTAATAGGAAGTCTGCGACCTCTTATCACAGTATCACGCTAATAGGAAGACTGCGACCTCTTATCACAGCAACACGCTAATAGGAAGACTGCGACATCTTATCACAGCAACACGCTAATAGGAAGACTGCGACCTCTTATCACAGCAACACGCTAATAGGAAGACTGCGACCTCTTATCACAGCAACACGCTAATAGGAAGACTGCGACCTCTTATCACAGCAACACGCTGATAGGAAGACTGCGACCTCTTATCACAGCAACACGCTAATAGGAAGACTGCGACCTCTTATCACAGCAACATGCTAATAGGAAGACTGCGACCTCTTATCACAGCAACACGCTAATAGGAAGACTGCTACCTCTTATCACAGCAACACGCTAATAGGAAGACTGTGACCTCTTATCACAGCAACACGCTAATAGGAAGACTGCGACCTCTTATCACAGCAACATGCTAATAGGAAGACTGCGACCTCTTATCACAGCAACATGCTAATAGGAAGACTGCGACCTCTTATCACAGCAACATGCTAATAGGAAGACTGCGACCTCTTATCACAGCAACATGCTAATAGGAAGACTGCGACCTCTTATCACAGCAACATGCTAATAGGAAGACTGCGACCTCTTATCACAGCAACATGCTAATAGGAAGACTGCGACCTCTTATCACAGCAACACGCTAATAGGTAGACTGCGACCTCTTATCACAGCAACACGCTAATAGGTAGACTGCGACCTCTTATCACAGCAACACGCTAATAGGAAGTCTGCGACCTCTTATCACAGCAACACGCTAATAGGTAGACTGCGACCTCTTATCACAGCAACACGCTAATAGGAAGACTGCGACCTCTTATCACAGCAACACGCTAATAGGTAGACTGCGACCTCTTATCACAGCAACACGCTAATAGGAAGACTGCGACCTCTTATCACAGCAACACGCTAATAGGAAGACTGCGACCTCTTATCACAGCAACACGCTAATAGGAAGACTGCGACCTCTTATCACAGCAACACGCTAATAGGAAGACTGCGACCTCTTATCACAGCAACACGCTAATAGGAAGACTGCGACCTCTTATCACAGCAACACGCTAATAGGAAGACTGCGACCTCTTATCACAGCAACACGCTAATAGGTAGACTGCGACCTCTTATCACAGCAACACGCTAATAGGAAGACTGCGACCTCTTATCACAGCAACACGCTAATAGGAAGACTGCGACCTCTTATCACAGCATCACGCTGATAGGAAGACAGCGACCTCTTATCACAGCAACACGCTAATAGGAAGACTGCGACCTCTTATCACAGCAACACGCTAATAGGAAGACTGCGACCTCTTATCACAGCAACACGCTAATAGGAAGACTGCGACCTCTTATCACAGCAACACGCTAATAGGAAGACTGCGACCTCTTATCACAGCAACACGCTAATAGGAAGACTGCGACCTCTTATCACAGCAACACGCTAATAGGAAGACTGCGACCTCTTATCAAAGCAACACGCTAATAGGAAGACTGCGACCTCTTATCACAGCAACACGCTAATAGGAAGACTGCGACCTCTTATCACAGCAACACGCTAATAGGAAGACTGCGACCTCTTATCACAGCAACACGCTAATAGGAAGACTGCGACCTCTTATCACAGCAACACGCTAATAGGAAGACTGCGACCTCTTATCACAGCAACACGCTAATAGGTAGACTGCGACCTCTTATCACAGCAACACGCTAATAGGAAGACTGCGACCTCTTATCACAGCAACACGCTAATAGGAAGACTGCGACCTCTTATCACAGCAACACGCTAATAGGAAGACTGCGACCTCTTATCACAGCAACACGCTAATAGGAAGACGGCGACCTCTTATCACAGCAACACGCTAATAGGAAGACTGCGACCTCTTATCACAGCAACACGCTAATAGGAAGACTGCGACCTCTTATCACAGCAACACGCTAATAGGAAGACTGCGACCTCTTATCACAGCAACACGCTAATAGGAAGACTGCGACCTCTTATCACAGCAACACGCTAATAGGAAGACTGCGACCTCTTATCACAGCAACACGCTAATAGGAAGACTGCGACCTCTTATCACAGCAACACGCTAATAGGAAGACTACGACCTCTTATCACAGCAACACGCTAATAGGAAGACTGCGACCTCTTATCACAGCAACACGCTAATAGGAAGACTGCGACCTCTTATCACAGCAACACGCTAATAGGAAGACTGCGACCTCTTATCACAGCAACACGCTAATAGGAAGACTGCTACCTCTTATCACAGCAACACGCTAATAGGAAGACTGCGACCTCTTATCACAGCAACACGCTAATAGGAAGACTACGACCTCTTATCACAGCAACACGCTAATAGGAAGACTGCGACCTCTTATCACAGCAACACGCTAATAGGAAGACTGCGACCTCTTATCACAGCAACACGCTAATAGGAAGACTGCGACCTCTTATCACAGCAACACGCTAATAGGAAGACTGCGACCTCTTATCACAGCAACACGCTAATAGGAAGACTGCGACCTCTTATCACAGCAACACGCTAATAGGAAGACTGCGACCTCTTATCACAGCAACACGCTAATAGGAAGACTGCGACCTCTTATCACAGCAACACGCTAATAGGAAGACTGCGACCTCTTATCACAGCAACACGCTAATAGGAAGACTGCGACCTCTTATCACAGCAACACGCTAATAGGAAGACTGCGACCTCTTATCACAGCAACACGCTAATAGGAAGACTGCGACCTCTTATCACAGCAACACGCTAATAGGAAGACTGCGACCTCTTATCACAGCAACACGCTAATAGGAAGACTGCGACCTCTTATCACAGCAACACGCTAATAGGAAGACTGCGACCTCTTATCACAGCAACACGCTAATAGGAAGACTGCGACCTCTTATCATAGCAACACGCTAATAGGAAGACTGCGACCTCTTATCACAGCAACACGCTAATAGGAAGACTGCGACCTCTTATCACAGCAACACGCTGATAGGAAGACTGCGACCTCTTATCACAGCAACACGCTAATAGGAAGACTGCGACCTCTTATCACAGCAACACGCTAATAGGAAGACTGCGACCTCTTATCACAGCAACACGCTAATAGGAAGACTGCGACCTCTTATCACAGCAACACGCTAATAGGAAGACTGCGACCTCTTATCACAGCAACACGCTAATAGGAAGACTGCGACCTCTTATCACAGCAACACGCTGATAGGAAGACTGCGACCTCTTATCACAGCAACACGCTGATAGGAAGACTGCGACCTCTTATCACAGCAACACGCTAATAGGAAGACTGCGACCTCTTATCACAGCAACACGCTAATAGGAAGACTGCGACCTCTTATCACAGCAACACGCTGATAGGAAGACTGCGACCTCTTATCACAGCAACACGCTAATAGGAAGACTGCGACCTCTTATCACAGCAACACGCTAATAGGAAGACTGCGACCTCTTATCACAGCAACACGCTAATAGGAAGACTGCGACCTCTTATCACAGCAACACGCTAATAGGAAGACTGCGACCTCTAATCACAGCAACACGCTAATAGGAAGACTGCGACCTCTTATCACAGCAACACGCTAATAGGAAGACTGCGACCTCTTATCACAGCAACACGCTGATAGGAAGACTGCGACCTCTTATCACAGCAACACGCTGATAGGAAGACTGCGACCTCTTATCACAGCAACACGCTAATAGGAAGACTGCGACCTCTTATCACAGTATCACGCTAATAGGAAGACTGCTACCTCTTATCACAGCAACACGCTAATAGGAAGACTGCGACCTCTTATCACAGCAACACGCTAATAGGAAGACTGCGACCTCTTATCACAGCAACACGCTAATAGGAAGACTGCGACCTCTTATCACAGCAACACGCTAATAGGAAGACTGCGACCTCTTATCACAGCAACACGCTAATAGGAAGACTGCGACCTCTAATCACAGCAACACGCTAATAGGAAGACTGCGACCTCTTATCACAGCAACACGCTGATAGGAAGACTGCGACCTCTTATCACAGCAACACGCTAATAGGAAGACTGCGACCTCTTATCACAGCAACACGCTGATAGGAAGACTGCGACCTCTTATCACAGCAACACGCTAATAGGAAGACTGCGACCTCTTATCACAGCAACACGCTAATAGGAAGACTGCGACCTCTTATCACAGCAACACGCTAATAGGAAGACTGCGACCTCTTATCACAGCAACACGCTAATAGGAAGACTGCGACCTCTTATCACAGCAACACGCTAATAGGAAGACTGCGACCTCTTATCACAGCAACACGCTGATAGGAAGACTGCGACCTCTTATCACAGCAACACGCTAATAGGAAGACTGCGACCTCTTATCACAGCAACACGCTAATAGGAAGACTGCGACCTCTTATCACAGCAACACGCTAATAGGAAGACTGCGACCTCTTATCACAGCAACACGCTGATAGGAAGACTGCGACCTCTTATCACAGCAACACGCTAATAGGAAGACTGCGACCTCTTATCACAGCAACACGCTAATAGGAAGACTGCGACCTCTTATCACAGCAACACGCTAATAGGAAGACTGCGACCTCTTATCACAGCAACATTAACTTTGTAATTTAACCTACCTCTGATTGTATTAAACCACCAATCAGGAACATCTAAACAATTTTGTTTAGTTTCTCTAACTAAACAATGTTTGATTTTTAAATTAGTTTCATTCAACTGTAAACATGAAGGACCAAAAATGATAATCACTTTATTCACCCCTTTAAAAGTGAAACACAAATTGTCTACTTTCACACATTAGGCAACCGTGAAGTGAGGCAGATTGTCGCCACCACTTAAACCGCCGTCACTAATGGCTACAAGCTTTGAGGTTATGCAAAAAGTATTTAAATTAAGCACCGCAAGTGGTAGCGCGACGCCTTGTCTTCCTTTGTTCTATGCACGAAAGGATTGAGAAATAATGAGGGCTGTGACAGCGGCTACGGTGCCAACGAACCAGAAGAAGAATAAAGAACACGAGAACCAAACAAGAAAAGAGACAAAACTCTTTCTCTCTTTATGAAGTAGTTGATGTGAAAGCCACAAGATAACAAGATTGTTAGCAGCCGCAAACAATTTACACGGCCCGGGGGGGGAGGGGGGGGGGGTTCGCAAGCTTCACACAACCGACGTTCCACCAATAACTGGCATTTTAGTCACGCGTATGCAAATAAGGGTGATCCTCCCTCTCTCTTTGTATCGCCGTCATCATTAAAAGTGGGAAAGAAAGGGCGATCAACCCCCTCCTCCACGCGCACTCTTCGTTCGCCTGTTGCACCGCACTGAGGTCCATCAACATCGAGTAAGTCACCTAATAGATTCAACACATTTCGCGTTTCCTTTTATTTGCAAACTAAATTTTACATATTTTCAATATTTGTCTATGTGAGAAAGTTGTTTGTTATAGACATTGTACGTGTTTGTTTTACAATTCATATTTACATTCATAACTTCAGTATCAATACACCAACTTTTCACACTTTATATAAGGTACGAAATTATAATGTAGATGTGTGTACTAAAGGAATATAGACTATCGCAAGATTTATTTAGGCCCAGTATTATGCACAGCTAATAAAAAGTTAATATGAGCTTATAAGCTATTACTATTAGGTAGATTTTAAGGCTTCTGATCGGTGGTTGTCATGGTGAAAACAAGATATTAGGTAGTAGGTACTACATGTCTTATTAGCTGCTTGTAATACCGGCCATTAGTATATATATAATTTTATTATGATCAGGAAGTTAGTTGTAATCCTGCTCCAACTTAATGTACGTTATGTTTCTGAACTATTTTCTCTACATACGTTGCCATGTTTCTGTGTTCCAACTTGCTTATGCTGGGTTCATGACATGGACGTCGATGAGCGCTGGGTGGACTGACCAATCAGGGCGCAGTAGAGCCTAGATGCTCCTAAGTCGCTTCAAATCAACCCGACGTTCGGCGTTTGACGTCCATGTTATGAACCCAATATTACACTTGTCATGGGATGTCCTCATGCACTCTGTTCTTACCAACGTACCAACGTTTCTCTGTATACGTACTCAACGTTTGTAATTTCGTTCCCGCGTTTCTCTGCATGCATACTCAATGCTCGTCATTTCGTATGCCAACGTTTCTCTGCTCTTCCTTGAAGTTCGTAACTTCTCAACGTTTCGTAATGTTATGCCTTTTTAACACACTCAATCTCGTAGTACCTAACATTCTTCTTTGGTAATATGTTGTTGCTAGTATAGTCAAGTAGTCGTATGGAGGCGGTCACCACTTGACATTATTGTTTTTCTACCCGGATTGGCAAGTGTGCACCATTGTGTCTGACGTCTGCTAGAGACGAGCTGCCCCCCGTGGTGGCTGTCCAATACACTCAATGGGTTTACAAGCTACCCTCTCAAAAACAAAACAAACCAATTGCAAGTTAAACAGACGCGTGCAGTGGGTGACTTCAACCAGTACCTTACCTCTCCTCCCCCATCAACGTTTCAGCAATACAAAACGAATATTCTGTGAGTACTTCGTGTTGTTATTTGCAAGTGTGATTCCCTTGAGCTCTCGTACCGATATACTTGCTACGCGAAATAACTATGCTCTTGTCAGCGTTGAGAAGCAGTTTTGGTAACAGTATTACACAATTACAGGGTTGTTATTATTGCAACTGCGCAGTTTTATAAAATCACATTTTATTATTATTTTATTATTATTATTATTATTATTATTATTATTATTATTATTATTATTATTATTATTATTATTATTACATTACAACGCTTATATTAGCTTGCTTTGTTTGTCTGTTTGTCTGTCTGGACGGAATCTTTGAATCGATATTTCACCTACTTCTAAATGTCCGATCAAGCTGAAATTTTTCACACGGACGTATTCTTAATGACAATACATGAATCAACTGTCATATTTACTAAATTGTCAATTACTTCATCATAATTAATTAATTAATTAATGTTTTATATGGGAATCGATATTTCACCCACTTGCCAACCTCGAATCGATCTGAAAACAATTAAATAAACAATTAAAAAATTAAACAATTAAAAACATAAAAAATCAAGGTTAGTGGATGATGATCTTGTGTGCATCAATAAACCTTGATATAACATTTGAAAACTGATTTTTAATTGCAATTGAAGAGAATGTGTAGCCTAGGCCTAGTTACTTTGCCAAATTCTCCCATAGCCACATAATCCCACTTTCCGTAAGCATTGTTGGCCGACCGCTGGATCGTGCATGAACGGAACTGTCCGAAATTCAAGTTTGTATTGCGAGCACACTAGTTTGCGAGTAAGCTAACAAGTACAAGTACACAAGTATGCAGTCTTCTAAATTTGGACACGTCCAGTGAGCACATATTTGATTTCAAGATTCTTTAAGACTAAAAAGTAAAAAATAATATTACATGAAACAATTTTTTTTTAAACAACGCTTAGCCTATATTTAAAATTAAAATGCACTTAAAAGTAAAAAATAAATTTTCGTCCAACAAATTTTTGCCTCACTAAAAAAAAAGACTTAAAAGTATAACATAATATTTCATGAAAAAATAATTTTTTTAAAACAACGCTTATATTTAAATGCACTAAAAAGTAAAAAATAAATTTTCGCCTCAATCGGAAAATAATAAGCGTTGGGCGCTTTCGGTATTGACATAGATTACAGTATTCTGCTGTTTATGCAGGGAAAGCGCCCAACGCTTATTATTTTCCGAGTGAGGCAAACATTTGTTGGGCGAAAATTTATTTTTTACTTTTTAGTGCATTTAAATATAAGCGTTGTTTAAAAAAAATATTTTTTCATGTAATATTATTAATTTTAATTAGATTACAGTATTCTGCTGTTTATGCAGGGAAAGCGCCCAACGCTTATTATTTTCCGAGTGAGGCAAAAATTTGTTGGGCGAAAATTTATTTTTTACTTTTTAGTGCATTTAAATATAGGCTAAGTGTTGTTTTAAAAAAAATATTTTTTCATGCAATATTATTAATACTTAAGCCACAAAAGCACTCATATCAATACACTGCAGATCAGTTATTACAACAGTTGCTGTAGGCCTACAACTTCACAGTTATAGTTTACCCAAGACTACCTTACAGATGCTTTTCGTCGTAACTCGTATAGCAAACCAGCGAACCGCCCGAGACAAGCCAGCTCAAATACCGATCGCTGATTGGCTACGAGCTCCTCCTCGCCTGTGATGAAAGCATCTGTAAGGTAGTCTTGGGTCAAGTAGAACAGTTCAACCATTACCAACCTCAATGGTTTAACAACTAAAGCAGTTAGGACCAGTATTATGACAACTCGCTAAATATTAAGTCAAATAAAGGTCCCTCACACCAAGAAGTAAGATAATGTCAGGGGAGTCAGGACCGCCAACAATTAGTTTCCAACTTTAAAAGTGCGATTCACTAACGTTTTTCCCGATCATCTAGTCAAATTTGGTTGCGTTAAGTTTTTTGACGGAAACCTGCTTGCACGTTTTCTTGTGTGCTACCGTCAAAAAACTTACCGCAACCAAATTGTACTAGATAATCGGGAAAATTGTCAGTGATTCGCGCTTGTTAAGTTGGAAACTAAATGTGGGTGTTCCTGATACTATCTTACTTCTTGCTGTGAGAGACCTATACTGTGTTAGTGTTACCTGTTACCACCAATCAGAAGCGTAGTTTCCTTGGAGAAAACAAGTTAGTGCCAGACTAAATATTTTATCGAGCCGTCATAATACCGATGTTTAGTTTTACATTTGTTTAATAGTTATATTACAGCAATATTACAATAGTGTTATTACAAAAAGTTGTTTAATACTTCACTAGTGAAGTAATTTACATCAGTTACCTAATAACAATTTGTTATAAGTTGTTACTAAAAACTTTGACAAATTCAATTATAGTGTTGTACATCCACATACGATAAAACAAAACATTTAGTTACTGCAGCAGGAGATAACAGTACAGTAATACTGTACAAAAAACAACAAATAAGGCAGCCAACGGTTTAGCCATGCGGTCGAACACCGAAGTTAAGCAACCTCGGACTAGGTTAGGAGGTGGGTGGGTGACCACTCTCCTCTGAAACACTAGTTACCGTTGGTTAGAGCAGATTGGAGGGTTCGAAAGCTTGTGTAACAGCTTCGTTCGTCTCGTCAACTGCTCGGCAATCCAGGTTAGTAGAGGAACCTATATGACTGGTCAAAGTAACACCGTCCTTTCGGATCGGACGTAAAGCCGATGGTCCCTTGGTACTTTTCGACAGGAGTAGGCTACGTGCCGGTACCAGGCTTCCCCTCCTCCCTTCCTCATTAATATTATCATTCATCAATCATCTATCATCAGGCTAAAGAGGGCATTGTGCCCTACACTGGCCTTAATTACAATAAAATAAATAAAGTTATAAGGCTGTACGAGTCGCACTCGGACACCTGCAGCGATGAGCTAGCACTAAAAGGCTGCACAATAGCCCCGTATCGTTGACGGGAACGGGAACGCTAACTTGGAAAACATGGCGTTTATGTTACCGGGATAAGGGATAAGGGAACGGAAAACTCAATTGTGCATCGTGTCGTAAGATAACACAGGATCCAACTTCCCATTCGCGTTAACGTTAACGTTCCCGGGCTATTGTGCAGCCTCCTTTACACTGTGCTCCAAACACATAGAATGTGACGAAATATAATCATTTGCCAGAGAATATTATGCCCTTTCTTATAGATATCGTATTTTTTCGATACAAAAATCCATATTTCACATGTGTTCGGCGTATGCACGCGACTCGCACAGTCAATAGTACCTCCAGAATTATATGTTCAAATAATAACGTGTAGTGTAAGATTTTGAAGAAACCAACAAGAAGCTGCGTCACTAGCGGTTGAACTACAACTTCACAGGATAGCTTTTCTTCAATAAGCCTATATCTTACATCATCGCGATACAGTTAGACCCACTGCGGCGTAAACATTACATTCATTTACTGCCAAAACTCCAAAACTGTAGTCGTTTAGTTATTAGACGAGAGCTGTCTATCTATAAGATTAATGTTTGGTGTATTGAAACATTATGTCGTGATTTGAGCGACAACGATATAATAAGGGTTATGAATGTCGAATGCGTCGATGAGGGTTGGCAAATTGTAGCATTGTTCTGTGTGTGCATTCAGTCACCAAATTGACGTTTCAGTTCATCTAATGATTAATATTCTGGCATTGTAGTGAAATAGTTGATGAAGTGTGACAGGGAATGGAAGTGACAGCTCTGTGTCACGCTCGAGGGTGGAGCTATGTAACGTGTGCGTGCGTGTGTCTGTCCCCAGCTGTGCAGAACGAACGACAGCCTCGCAATACCGCCACCATCAGACCGGAAGCGCTAGTGGAGATGGACCAAGAGAGAGCTTTCCGTGAGGCGGCCGTCGCAGTAGGCGTCTTCGGGTGAGTTTTGACCGTCTTTGTACTCGCACCCAATCCTCCCTCCGTCTGTACTCGCACACAATCCTCCCTCCGTCTGTACTCGCACACAATCCTCCCTCCGTCTGTACTCGCACACAATCCTCCCTCCGTCTGTACTCACACACAATCCTCCCTCCGTCTGTACTCGCACACAATCCTCCCTCCGTCTGTACTCGCACATAATCCTCCCTCCGTCTGTACTCGCACACAATCCTCCCTCCGTCTGTACTCGCACACAATCCTCCCTCCGTCTGTACTCGCACACAATCCTCCCTCCGTCTGTACTCGCACATAATCCTCCCTCCGCCTGTACTCGCACACAATCCTCCCTCCGTCTGTACTCGCACACAATCCTCCCTCCGACTGTACTCGCACACAATCCTCCCTCCGTCTGTACTCGCACACAATCCTCCCTCCGTCTGTACTCGCACACAATCCTCCCTCCGTCTGTACTCACACACAATCCTCCCTCCGTCTGTACTCACACACAATCCTCCCTCCGTCTGTACTCGCACACAATCCTGCCTCCATCTGTACTCGCACACAATCCTGCCTCCGTCTGTACTCGCACACAATCCTCCCTCCGTCTGTACTCGCACACAATCCTCTCTACGTCTGTACTCACACACAATCCTCCCTCCGTCTGTACTCACACACAATCCTCCCTCCGTCTGTACTCGCACACAATCCTCCCTCCGTCTGTACTCGCACACAATCCTCCCTCCGTCTGTACTCGCACACAATCCTGCCTCCGTCTGTACTCGCACACAATCCTCCCTCCGTCTGTACTCGCACACAATCCTCTCTACGTCTGTACTCACACACAATCCTCCCTCCGTCTGTACTCGCACACAATCCTCCCTCCGTCTGTACTCGCACACAATCCTCCCTCCGTCTGTACTCGCACACAATCCTCCCTTCGTATGTACTCACACACGTTCCTCCCTCCGTCTGTACTCACACACAATCCTCCCTCCGACTGTACTCGCACACAATCCTCCCTCCGTCTGTACTCGCACACAATCCTCCCTCCGTCTGTACTCGCACACAATCCTCCCTCCGTCTGTACTCGCACACAATCCTCCCTCCGTCTGTACTCGCACACAATCCTCCCTCCGTCTGTACTCGCACACAATCCTCCCCCCGTCTGTACTCGCACACAATCTCCCTCCGTCTGTACTCGCACACAATCCTCCCTCCGTCTGTACTCGCACACAATCCTACCTCCGTCTGTACTCGCACACAATCCTCTCTACGTCTGTACTCACACACAATCCTCCCTCCGTCTGTACTCACACACAATCCTCCCTCCGTCTGTACTCGCACACAATCCTCCCTCCGTCTGTACTCGCACATAATCCTCCCTCCGTCTGTACTCGCACACAATCCTCCCTCCGTCTGTACTCACACACAATCCTCCCTCCGTCTGTACTCGCACACAATCCTCCCTCCGTCTGTACTCGCACACAATCCTCCCTCCGTCTGTACTCGCACACAATCCTCCCTCCGTCTGTACTCGCACACAATCCTCCCTCCGTCTGTACTCGCACACAATCCTCCCTCCGTCTGTACTTGCACACAATCCTCCCTCCGTCTGTACTCGCACACAATCCTCCCTCCGTCTGTACTCGCACACAATCCTCCCTCCGTCTGTACTGAAGAGACAGAGTGAAGAGAGCAAGTTTGCAAAAATGTCTGCCTCTGGCGACTGGGGCTCTGCCCCAGGCCCCCATCAGTCATATATGAATCAAATATCCAGCATTTGGTAAAGCCCCACGCAGGATCTAACCCTGAATGCGGCACTTATTGCTCTGAGTGCTACTGTGCATGTCTATTGTCTACAGTCTACACCTAAAATGGCAATGCAACATTTATTTTGATCTGTAATTGCCCGCGCAGCCAGGAGCTTCTTTTTCTACCATTTTCAGTCAGACTCAATTGTGAAGCCATGCGTGAAAGGAATCTACAGCCTTTTTAAAAGACATGAGCGAGACGATGTTTTCGAAATTTGTATTTGAAATATTGGAACATCCTTTAAATTTAAAGAATCCGGCGCTCCTGACACCCACACATACACACCCTGAATATAACTGCAACATAATATTTATTTTATAACCGCCACTCACCAATCTCTTGCATATATGCGGGGTATCTAATACCTATGCCGATCTCTACTCCAAAATAAACAAAATATATCAATTGTTTTCTGTGGTCTATATTGTAAAGGTCCACTAGGTATCCAGTAAACTCTCGCTGTCTCAGCCCTGATTTATTTCTCCAATGTTTCCGTCCCACTAAGTCCAGCTGACCCCTTGTATTTTATTCACCAAACAACATCGCTATATGTAAGTGTACAACACTGAAAATAACCCTGCATCGCAATACAAAATTGAAAATTTACCTTTACATATTCGACACGTGGTTGGTGGGAAAAGTGTTAGAGGAAGGGGGGGTACTCAGTGTACATAATGTGTGAAGTGTTCACAGCAAACGTTGGGTGCTTTTCTCACAGCTGCGAGAATAAAAGCTCCATTTGCATCTCACGTTCCCTATATCTGTTTTTAACCAGTATGTAGTGATACTTTCCGCGTGTATGCTGGTATTGGAAATAGTGATTGAAGTTCACTTCAGTTCACTCCACACAGAAGCAGAAGAAGTGCCGGAAAATAACTTCGGTCAAATGTTTCACGTATGCCATCGGGACTGGAAAGCTTCAGCCGCGAGACGTATGTACGATATTTTTTTCGTCGGGTCGGGTTGGCATCGCCGTATTAGAGCGAGGATGTGTGAAATGTTGTGAACGCACGAACCGCTCCATCTTTGATGGTTAACATGCGAGTGAAACAAGAGACGAGCCGTAGCGTCATACAGCGAGCAACGTTCTTCCAGATGACTGCACTGCCGGTCTTGCCTTGAGTTCTCATCAAACACACCCAGCGATCAACCCCAATCAATACTCTTTGTAGATAATATGCCCTACAGGTCTGCATCCTACAACCCCCCAACTAATTTACTTTTAAATCGACTACATATAATATTATCTTTGTAGGACCGATAGAGATGCCTCAGTGCGTATAGCACACGAGGTAACCGGTTCGATACCAGCAACCGGCAATCCTGACTGAAGGCTTTTCCGAGTTTTTTTTCAGACTAGCCGAATGCTGGGATTGAGACATACTAACAGCCATCGGGCATTCCTTCCCAAGTATTCCAAATAAATACCACAACACGTATATTCACCTGAAGCGGGGCATGAATTGTCCGGCATGTTTCTTACCAAAGTTATTATTTTTACAAAATACAGTTCACACTTCACACATTTTTTTTACGAGTATTAACGCGTATTTGGCATGTTTGTTAGATTGAATGTTACAACAACTTCTCTTCCCACGTAGGTGACAGGTACTCCTAATGAATATTGCTGAAACAAACATCGCAGTCTGTATACTTCATTTTACAATATTTATTAATACAAGGCAGTTGAGTTTTGTAATTTATTTTAGGACCAATGCACAATTATTTAGTATGAAGTTTAATAAAATGTACTTTTATCTGTATTTGTAATTTTCTTGAGTATTTTTTTATTGAAATATGCGTGCTTTTGCGTAAAATCATACTACAATAAACATGTAGAATGTAGATTGTAGAACAGCTCGCTCAGCCATGACGTTGTTCCAGGCCCCCCCGTGTCCCTGGCCATGGGTCGGTCCATGCTACAATAATCATGTAGAATGTAGATTGTAGAACAGCTCGCTCAGCCATGACGTTGTTCCAGGCCCCCCGTGTCCCTGGCCATGGGTCGGTCCATGCTACAATAATCATATAGAATGTAGATTGTAGAACAGCTCGCTCAGCCATGACGTTGTTCCAGGCCCCCCGTGTCCCTGGCCATGGGTCTGTCCATGCTACAATAATCATGTAGAATGTAGATTGTAGAACAGCTCGCTCAGCCATGACGTTGTTCCAGGCCCCCCCGTGTCCCTGGCCATGGGTCGGTCCATGCTACAATAATCATGTAGAATGTAGATTGTAGAACAGCTCGCTCAGCCATGACGTTGTTCCAGGCCACCCGTGTCCCTGGCCATGGGTCGGTCCATGCTACAATAATCATGTAGAATGTAGATTGTAGAACAGCTCGCTCAGCCATGACGTTGTTCCAGGCCCCCCGTGTCCCTGGCCATGGGTCTCTCGCCGAGGTATCACCCCGGCATGTTCACATCGAGCATGGACCTGCCGACAAAGCTCGAGGCAGACGATGGTAAGACTAAGCTCTATGATCACTCAGATGAAACTGGCTTGCTTTGATGTGATTCTCTCGTTTGCAAAATCCTCTTAGAATATTGTAGAGATTCAATTCCATGGTGGATGCTCTTCAATAATTGAAGTAATGAAATATCTTCGAGTAATATCATAAAAGAAGAGAACCTTTCATTATGATTCACATTCTAATGAATGATTCTTAATATAAATTATTTTTGAATACATCTGTTACTGCTTATACGAGATGAAAGTTGCATTAAATTACTCGCAAGATCTTCATCGCGAACAAAATATTGATAGCTTGACATCTAAAACATAGCTACAGAAGAAATAGGTGTATACGTAATCAAATTAAAAATAGTGGTTACTGAATCACATCAAGGTAAGTAATTTTACTATGTACAAAAATATGTAATAAACAAATTAAGTGTATAATTATTATTTATTATCTAGCCATGAATTTGCATTTACGAAGACAGATGTAGTTATAGCTCAGCGGTAAGACGTGAAACTCTAATTCGGGAGGTCACGGGTTCACCGGCAATCCTAACTGAAGGGTTTTCTAGGTTTCCATCAATCATAAGGCTACAATGTTGCATGGGATTTAGTCCTACTGACAGTCCTCGGACATTCCTTCCCACCTATCCAACCATCCTAACACAGCACTTCTGCCATGGTTTATAGCCTACACAGTAAGGATTCGTGAGAACAATTCTTATTATTTACGAAGAGTTTTACAATATAATGTTCCTCGTTCACCACAATGCCAGTGTTACGGCAACGGTGCAACGCTACGTTACGTTACGTTACGTAACGTTATGATGTTTGTTGATAAGTTTATTCCGTCTGTTTAAACAGAACTGCCTGCCCTTGAAATCAAACCAATTCGCTGTCTGAATTGGAAGTAGAAATGAACTCAGAGGATTTATTGATTGCGTAGAATGTAACTATAGTAAGGAATGTTGCGTTAGAGCGCGTTCATGGAAGTGTAAAGGAACCAATCACGTGTCTACGTTGCTATCAACGGATTCAGGGACCCGATTTCTCACGATTGACGAATCAAGTGTCAGAAAATGAGATAAAAATATGTGCCGACTGAAAGAAGATATTTTCAAAACATAATTCATAAAACTACCTGTGGTTATTTATCAGTGTAGCATCTATAGCGTATTTACTATTCACAAAGCCGTATTTATTGTTTATAAAAATCAATACAACTTTTTACCGGTAATTTAGCTCTTCAATTCATAGTTCCCACGTGACGTCACAGCGGCCATGATTGCGACACAAAGACCCAAGGTCTACTGGATTGCCGCTAGGCTTCGCTACTAGCGGCACAGGCCGATGGTTGCGCTTCGCAATTACTCCGCTAGGAGGAAATCCAGTAGACCTTGATGAAGACTTATCCTAGATAATTAGCAAATACTATTCAAATTTGATAATTAAGCCTAATTTAGAATTCAAAAAGTAAACATAAGCAATAAAACAATTAAAAATTACGACACATACCACTTTCATTTAAAAAACACGCTGAATTTTAAAGAACTAAGTTTCTCCATGGCAACGTCAAAGTTTGATCACAAATGTGGCCGCCACGCGCAAAGATGTGACGTACGTGCAACCTATGAATTAAAGAAAAAGTTCGCAATAAAGATACCTTAATTTCATATGCGATAGTAGCCTAACTATAATACACTTGAGCAGCTGAAGATTGTCTACCTTAGTATAGTATAAGTGTGGTTTATAAATATAGTATGCCTGTAGGGAATTCTTATAATCCCCACACCACACCGTAGTGCATACGTGGTTAAATTTGACCCTAGTTTTATTTGAAGACCAAGATGAGAATTATCAGGTATTTTATACACAGGCAGACATAATATGTAAGGTATAAGAAAGCTGCAAAAGTATAGAAAATGTACACACATTTATAAGTAGCTAACTTAGCCTGTTGGTCGTTTTAGTCGCGAAGCATTTCCGTCGAACGAGAGGCATGAATAATACGATTATAATATTGTATACTCGCAAGGTACTCTGTAATCATTTCATCGTGTTGGCAACCCTGCACAAACACATAAAGAAACGGCCGTTGCTGTTCCATTT
>OX246738.1:61674318-61874615 GCA_945910005.1 Isoperla grammatica
CTTGTAGCCTATACTTGTAAACGGTGACTTTGTTAACAACCAGCCACGTATAATTGGTTCAATTCCGCCATAAAATAATTAACTGTTGATATAGCTGATTGGGAAGGTAATATAATTATTTCCTGTTTCAATATTTACATTAAATAAATTTTAAATAGCGACATTAAATTGTAAAATAATTGAAAGTTACACACAAATATCTTTATACGCTGTTACCGCATTTTCTTGCAGTAATGGCTTGTTTAAATATTTTCCATAACCCATCAAAACAAATACATAAAATAATTGAATATGTTTATGGTTTTAGCTTTTATACACGGATACCAATATAAATTACAGGCGAAGTTCCACTTGAATATTCGTCCCGCAATGAAAGTACTGAGTGGATTTAACATTTCAAAATGTCCTCCGTAAAATAACAAGAATTACATATTACATTTTATTACAACAATCAACCCGATGTACTGTATCCCATTCGTGTTGTTTCAGTACAAAACATCAATGTATTATGAATAACTAGGACATTGACAAATAGGACGGAATGTTCAAGGCAGGTTGTGTTAATTTCTCCTAAGTACGAAGAAACGGCCACTCGAGCGTACGGGCTGGCCTGAGTGTGGTCTATTTCTCTTCAGAGGACAGCATAGACGTGACGAATGAAGAGACGCTCCCCCCGACCCCCCGTTCGCTCTCTTGCTCCGTCCCGACGCCCACCGTGTCCACCCTCTCCGGGCAGCCGCGCCCCGCCGAGCCTGCTGCGCTCTATCCGCCGGTACAAGAAACAGTGTACGAGACCTCGGCGAGACTCCTGTTCATGGCAGTCAAGTGGGCGAAGAACCTTCCGTCTTTCGCCAGCCTGCCGTTCAGAGATCAGGTATGTAGCGACATTACATTATGCTCACAATGGAGGTATGTAATAGTTGCGTCTTTGCTTGTTTGAATGCACAGGCGTTGATTTTATATGCACGAAGTACAACTCGAGAAAGGTCAGTTTATCGAAATAGGGAATGTGCATGAATTTTCTACAGCTCTGAAAGTACGTGGAATACATTGTTATTCATCTGAAGACATCAGAAACTGAATTTAAAAGTTTTAAAGTTAACTCATTATACTTCTATAAATGTTCAAAGATTTTGATTATTTGTTTCCCGCACTATTATTTTTAAACGGTATGTGACGTCACAATCCTTCAAAATCACTGCTTATATGAATGACTTTGCATATAACCTCCTTGGACTTTGCCACCGCTTCCTAGACGAAACAATCAAATTTTCAAGGTCATCAAGCTAACCTTGTCAAAATTTGTACTCAAGCCGTTGTCAAGTCTGCTTTATATGAATAACAACATCCATTATTTACTGATATTCTATGAAAATAGGTTTGGTATTATTGTTTTTATAGAAATTGGGCTTCAAAATTAATTATTAGGCGTACTATAGGCATTAATTCGATTTTATATGATTTTAGATATGATAATTTCCAAATAAGCGTTATTTTATTTATCAGTTTATGATTGGTTGATTGCTGATACAGGGAAAGTGACGTATGCCCCGTTTTTCCTGCCATAAATATGTGTGAAACTTTCAGCTCGTTTTTATAAATGAAACTTTATTCTATGTTATCAAAATAAAATATTTTTGTATTCAGGAAGTTAATCCTAATCTAGTAAAATGCTAAAAAAAAGATGACGCATATTCCCTATTGTTAGATATTGAAAATATGTATTTTTTTTTAAATAAATCTTGTCGGTGGCATGTTACATGTATACAAGATATTGAATTGTTCATAATAATTTCTGAATACTAATTGTTTGAGGATTTGTGATGTTTCTTAAGCGCGTGAGCAAGAATAAATAAATTTAAACGTCAAGCAAATTGCTATCAACAGGATCTGTGATCAACATATCACACTAACTATACAGCTAGATTTGAAATAAAACACTTTTTTATAATGTGAAAATATCTTTAAAATGGAACTTGTTTATGATCGTATCCACAGTTGCTTAAAAAATGAACGTGAAAACGAAACACAAACAACATTCTCTCTTAAATTGGTTAAACATGATGAATTACATCAATAAATTTCCGCAATCTTAAACTTTATTCGTTCGATTTGTGTTGATTTTAGAGTGTGCAGGATATTGGTATTGGATGTGTATGCTCATCAACGTGTGATCCGACGCCACGTTAATTGTCTTCAGTTAATTGTGTTTTAATTCTTTGTTCCGTCTGTGTTCGGATCCCATTCTCGTTGTGAAGCTGCTTGAAATCGATACTTTGAAAACATCGAAAATATTAGCCTTCTATGGATGAGTGGCGGGGATCTTCAACGTCGGGGCCTCCACATACTGTTCCTCTTTTGTATTTTGTTCGGTTTTTGTTTTATCTTAACGCTTACATTTTAACTTATGTCAGTATTTCCAAAGGCGCTGTACATGTTTGAATACATTGAAAACATTTACGTATTCCAACGTTGTATGCTACAAGCAATCATCAACAGAAAACCGAGTAAAACCTTGCCGTAGGCTTTCGTGGCCTGAGTCGCCATAAAAACCCAACAGCTAAATTACGTAATAGCCAAAATTTGTAATCTTTGGTAATAGAAAACCGATTTATTTTGTGAGAATATGTCACCAAAAACCATGTTTAGGCTATGTTCATATAAAAAACTAGAAACAAAAATACACGTTGTAATATTTTTTTTGAATTTGCATGGCACGTCATCTATCTTCAAAAATATATCTATCTCACTAGATTTCTAGCTTGAAGACCCTCGACGAATGTTTTTATGGAGTCCATATTTTGAAATGTGTGGCATGTTGTTTTGATTGCCAGGTGATCCTACTGGAAGAGGCCTGGGCTGAGCTGTTCCTGCTGAACGCCGTGCAGTGGTGTATGCCCCTCGACTCCAGCCCCCTCTTCTCCGTCTCCGAGCACGCTAACGGCGTCCCCAACGGGAAGGCGAGTCAGGTCGCCTCCGACGTCCGCGTCCTCAATGACACTCTGCTCCGATACAAGGCAGTGGGCGTCGACCCGGCCGAGTTCGCCTGTCTCAAGGCCATTGTCCTCTTCAGGGCAGGTTAGCACACATGCTTGGCAAATACGTGCCTCTGTTCTTAGTATAGGGCAGGCTAGCACACAAGCTTGGCCAATACGTGCCTCTCTTCTAAGTATAGGGCAGGTTAGCACACATTCTTGGCAAATACGTGCCTCTCTTCTAAGTATAGGGCAGGTTAGCACACATGCTTGGCAAATACGTGCCTCTCTTCTAAGTATAGGGCAGGTTAGCACACAAGCTTGGCCGATACGTGCCTCTCTTCTAAGTATAGGGCAGGTTAGCACACAAGCTTGGCTGATTCGTGCCTCTCTTCTAAGTATAGGGCAGGTTAGCACTTATGCTTGGCCGATACGTGCCCCTCTTCTAAGTATAGGGCAGGTTAGCACACAAGCTTTGCTGATTCGTGCCCCTCTTCTAAGTATAGGGCAGGTTAGCACACAAGCTTGGCCGATACGTGCCTCTCTTCTAAGTATAGGGCAGGTTAGCACACAAGCTTAACCGATACGTGCCTCTCTTCTAAGTATAGGGCAGGTTAACACACATGCTTGGCCGATACGTGCCTCTCTTCTAAGTACAGGGCAGGTTAGCACACAAGCTTGGCCGATACGTGCCTCTCTTTTAAGTATAGGGCAGGTTAGCACACATGCTTGGCCGATAGGTGCCCCTCTTCACACGACTACATAGGGGAAGGAATGTCTGGGAGATATCACGATCTTATCATACGGATAAGTTCCAGAATTCGCCCTACTATGTCTGAGGAAAGCCTTGTAAATATAAAACTTTAGTCCGGATGGTGGATGAACGGAATCCCTAAGCGGAGACCTCCCGAATTAGAGCCTCGCCTTGACCTTTTCGTTTTGACTACCATGATTGGGGTGATTATGGGACAGTGAAAACTTAGGGCTAAAACATGACAGTTGAAATTTATTGTAATGAGCACATATTTACAAAATGTTATTATGGTGAGTGTTTTTGTTAAAATATATATCTCAGGATATCAAGAGTGGCAAAATATCATGCCACGTAGTTTCCTACAGTAGTTCCTTACAATATCTGATACACAATAAGAGTTATGTCCTGATTTGGCCCCTATACTGTGTCCGGTTTTAGCCCCATTGCCGGGTCTAAAATGGGACAATAACTATCACATTTTACCCACATGAATATTTTTTTTGAGAGATCTCCTTTTAATTTGGTAAGATGAATCCAAATTACATCAGTTAAAACAAAAAAACGCTTAAGCCAACTTTTTACAGGCAAAGTGTTGAAAATTGTTCCGATTTAGCCCCGGATCACGCTATGTATTATAAATGCAAAACATGAGCAGGGTAAATTAAAATTGGTCTATTTTCTACAATAAATAAGTACGAAGCTACATCGAATTACCGTTATACTATACAAGCAAAAACGTGTGTTGGACAAACTCGTGTAAATTATCGAGTGTTTTAATTGTAAATAAATAATATTGCATAATATTGCAAGTGAGATTTTTTCATAATGGATTAGTATCTGAAGTTATTTATGTTGTGTGTGTTGTGATACGACAAGTGCTGAAAATTGAGTTATTAAGTTCATTAGTCCTAATTTGTGTAATATCTAACAGCTTCCATTCCAATTTCATCAGTAAAACGTATTTGATAGATCAAACGATTCCAAAAAACACCTCCACTTACAGAAAGAAAGCCCTGTTAATCTATGGTCACAATACGAATTTAATTGAGTAATTAATTCATTCCGTAATTGCATTTCAATACATTTTGCTCTATATTAAATTAGTTATGTGGGGTTTCAAATGAAAACTAATTAAAATACGGCTCAGTTGTAGTAGATGCCGAACACCATATAACATTTGTTGAACCATAATATATTAATCACGTAACTGCTGCAGTTATTCTTAATGTTTTGTACATAACAAGGTAAAAGCTATTGCCTGGCTGTTGGCAAGTGCCACGTGGCTTATCGCGTTTCAGACTAATTGATTGAGTCCATCTTCAGAGAATGAAGAGACAAAGTCATGAAGAGTTAACACAGCTCATCCAACTACTGACGCCATTGCACTGGAGTGTAAATCCGTTTATACTAAAGCCCATGAGCATTAATGAGTCATTTTAATGTTAAACTCATTTAATTAAAATGTAATTTATCCATAAAGCATTATAAGCGACATACGCCTCCATCAAAATATTCTTGAAAATAGCTTTGATCTTCTCAAAAGAGCATAGTTGGTGTACCGTCCCCATATACGTCGTTGTTTAATTCATGTTTTTAAATATTTTTAATTGAGAGGAGTATATATTGAATATTCACTCTAAGAATTTTGCATTAATTAGTTACAAAATTCAACCATAACTACTATATTTGAAACGTTTGCATGTAGTTTTAGTTCTTACGAAGAGGTACATGAGTACATTTTTTAAATATCACTAAATAAAAAGATGCAATATCGAGTTATATTAATACTGGATCGTTTAACGATGATTTCATTGAAAATCTTACTAATTGTTTGGTTTGTCCGCAGAGACGCGTGGATTGAAGGATCCCATCCAGGTGGAGAATCTGCAGGACCAGGCTCAAGTGATGCTTGGCCAACATACCCGTGGCCACCATCCCGGCCAAGCTGCGCGGTTTGGCCGTCTGCTGCTCATGCTGCCTCTATTGCGCCATGTTGCCACATCACGCATCGAGCAGATCTTCTTTCACAGAACAATCGGCAACACGCCAATGGAGAAAGTTCTTTGTGACATGTACAAGAACTAGCTGTTCTGACGTCATCGTTTCTACTCTAATATCGGACAGAACCAGAAGAATCGTGCGTTGCATTTGCGTCACGTCAGGCAAAAACACTATGCAACACGCTTTAACCGCGTGCTGACATTTCAAATAATTATCTATTTTCGATGGTTTTATATTTTTGATAGTGAGTGTATGGCAATTATGTTTAGAAAGGTTATGTTATTTGTCGACTTTTCGATCGATTTTTATATTGCCGGAGCATGTTTATTATGTTGATGAAAATATGTATATTACTTTATGATGTCACATCGCACTGATGTGTTGTAGCCATTTCAGATTTGCTTTATTTTACTTGTTTTTGTGCCTAATTATTTGACAGATATCAAGTTACAGAGTTTGTTGTGTAAGTATTGTTAGCATAATATTAGGCCTAATATGAGAGAGCGAGAGGGAGATGTGAGAGAGATTGATTGATTGATTGATTGATGTTTTATTTCAACTGGCAAGATTAAGACCATACGGTCTTTTCTTAGATCTAACACTCTTACTCTTACGTGACACATTAGTCGGCCAGCGAAATTTGTCTGCTAAATTAATCGATATGAGTTATTTATATATTTAGAGATATTACGTTTGTAATATCTCTTACAAACCACTCCGTAAAAAAATATATATAGTTTCTTCCCTTGGTACAAACTGAATTTATGACCACTAACTGACGCCAAAAATCTTATCAAAGAATCGTTATTGAGTGTTACATTTTAATAGGCCTATATTATTATTATTATTATTATTATTATTATTATTATTATTATATTTTCATAGTTGAAGGATTTGTTTCTACGAAACGTATAAGCCTACAACATAATGCTCAATATCCGAATATGTTTGTTTCTTATAGAATATAATATGAAACACGCGTACTAATTTATGCAGGTTCTAAAGATTGTAAATGTTTTTGTAGATAATAATCGAAAGAAGAATCACATTGTTTTGGCAACCATAGGTTGTTCTCTAGTCAAAATGATATTACCACAACACAAATATTCATGAGATAATTTAGGCTACATGTTGCAAGAGTGCTGAGACAGTTGTCTTATCTCATATCTCATAACACAGTCAGCATGATGATAAGCATGATAATAAGTTATTCTTATCCATCACTCTGTGGTAGGAATCAAACATCCTGTAAGTCAAAATGGTATAGGCTACACAAACTCAAGAAAGGTCTAGATTTGAATCTACTGTCGAACCATGACGTGGGATCTGCAAGAGTATCTGAGGTACAAAGTCAATTTCTGATTTTATTTGTGCGAATGTTTTTGTGAGTATAGTGGCTTTTGACTGCCCAGAAAACGATTTAGGGGATACGTTTCATGAATATACACAAAATACTGTCGTATACAAGATCTATGTTCCCAATAGACAATGTTGTTCTCTTTAATTTGTGTAGCCTTTATATGAAATCACAATAGTTCAGTTCAGTGTTCGTATTGGCTTTCATTTGGCTAAAAAGTGCAACAAACTCGATCGAATTACAATTACTACTGCACATTATGATCCCTTTTAGTTATTATTATTAATAATTCAACAATATATTTCCCTAAACAGATTATATCGTTTCGATATATGTGACAAATACCAATTTATTCAGTTGTGTCTTGTTCTATCAGCACGTCTATTGGCAGGCGTCGTTGGGGCACATTCCAAACATGGCTAGTACACTCCACGCATAAAGAGAACAATAAGCAAGTGCCGGAAAGTCCGCGGCGAATTCCATTGAAATAGACCGCGTGGAGCGACCGTCTTTTCTGAGAATTCTACAGTTATGACGACATCACGTTGCTTGATATGGCGATACAAGTATAGTAGAGCCACGTAGTAAATTTGTTATCTGTTGTAGAGCCATTGAGTTTGAAAGGTTATAGCGGGTTTACAGCTACGCGTTGCGAGCGAAGCGAAGGCGCGAGCTCCAATCAGTGACCGACGCAACGCGTAGCTGTAAACGTAGCATTAGGCTTCCAAACACACTGGCTTAATGGCTATAGTGGTATACTAAAGTGTCACATGTGAGTATACGTCACACACGGCAGACACGGAGGACGTCAAAAGATGAAGTTCGGTTATGTGAGACGGCCGTGCCGGACCGGTAGGCACGGCAGGCTTCTGATTGGTTCACGTGACCTGCCGGTCCGGAAAAAACTTTTTGCCGTGTTGCTATGAAAGCGCCTTAAAGGCTGGTCCACACAGATTTTGAAGACATAATGCATAAGGTTTTAAGACGTTGTTTTAAAAACAACAATGAAAACAACGTCTTAAAACTAAAACTTTGTGTGAACGCCAGTACGTGTTTCCTATGATCCAACTTTACGACTACGCGTTAAACCTTAAATCGTATGTCTTAAAAATCTGTGTGGACCAGCCTTTATGCTTGGCTACGACTGTGATGAACACGATAAAGGATGTATTCGAGAACGTTTACATTGTTCTGAGCTATAGAAGGTATCTAAAATCCTGGCGTAAACGAAATTCAAAAGACAACTTATTAAAATGGTTACGTTATCGCTGATGGTGTGAACGAATTTCGGTTATTTATCTGTATCTGCTTCAAGACAGAAACGAAACACTGCACTCGTGAAAGAGCGATGTACTATGTCAAGAGCGCAAACGCAGACTGGATTCTGTTGTGCTGTGACACAACACATAACAATAAATCTATGTAAATAATAAAGATGTACCTACGTCGTCGTTATCAGTCGTAACTGTAAATATTAGTCGTGTACAAAATATAGGTAAGAAAACTAACATTCCAAAGTATTTTAGAGCACAAGCTTAGTTTAATATTGTTTTTGCTGTGATTAATAAGTGATAACCTTGATTATTCATTTACTTACTTACTTACAGTGTAGTCCAAAATGTAATAAAGTATGCGATGTATCAAGTTCAATATTATAAAATATAATTGTTCTTTCTTCTAGTTTAAAAAAGGTGTGCCAAATATGGTCTGTATATTATTTGTACGTAGCGGAGAAAGTTACCCTATATCATCACTTGACTGCCACTTTTTGATCCTTATAATGCTTATTAGTTATTACCAGTGATGAATTTTCTAAAGAAAATCGGATTTTGTGTGAGAATGTTGTACTTTTTTTCTAAAAAGAACGTTCTAAAAAACGATATTTTTAAGTATTTATGAATTCACGAGATGCGATATTACTGTTTCTTGTACCTATATTAATTATTTGGAATTTAGTGTTGCAAATTTTTATTTTTATTTTTAAATTTGTATATTTGTTTATTTTACTGTCCGTCATTAAAATGTAAGCTATTCTGATGGATCTCAGTTGTAATAACGAGGCCAAAGACGTTCCGTGAGTGTTGAGATGGGGTAATTCCTCCGGTTACATGCAATTACTCTCGCTAGAGTAGTTCAATGCGAAACAGAACGTGTGCCCTATATGTTACAGATCTGTACTATGAATGTTTTTTAATGTATTGAATGTTGTTTCTCACTTTGGAACTTATAAACAAGACATTTCTTTTTAAACAAACCCTGTCTACCTACGTTTATTTTATCCTAGAATTCCATTTCTTTTCCGAATCCGTACTCTCACAATTTATTATCTTAGATAATACATCTATGTTCTAAAATTATAATAACCTATAAAACAACTAGTCTTATTTTATTTTGTATTTATTTTTTGTCAAAGACAAAATAAATTATTATTTTTTACATTGCCAGTTACTTCATTACTGTCAAAATAATGATTACTTCGGTACTGGAATAGAAGTGTTGACAACACTCAATTACTATCAATTTTGCCTAAAATATCAAATTTGCTTAAAAATACTGTAAAATTACAAAAAAAAAAGTAAACCAAAATAGTCATCCATTACTATTAGAGAATTGAATGCTCTTTTTTATAAATGTTAAAAAACTGTTCCCATAAATATATCCGGTTTTCAGATTCACACAACACATTACAAAAGTTAAATTAGGTAATTTGGTAACCGGAAACAAACAGTGAAACATTTATAAGAAATATCATTATTCATTTACTTCTTTTTACTTATGTTTACTACTCGACAATTTTAAAGAATTTTAAAGCAATTTTAACCGTCACAAATCGGGGGCTCCGTAGGGTAGGTCGGGATATAGTAAAACTAGTAGCACAGATAACTAGAGATGCAAGTTTTTCGCAATGCGCGATAAAACGAAAAGTGTAGCAAAACACTATTTCTTTACGTTATGCGTCACTAGGATTCAGATTCAAATCGCGAAATAACACCATAAAATGCTTATAAAACGAATTATGAGTTTATTCGCGATATAACACCATAATTGCCACTTTCTAGCAAAATAACACCATTATTAACAGTAATTCGTAATTTTGTATTCTCTTCCGTTCAAATCTTCACAAGAATTACGAGATAAAAAGCGAAAATAAGCAGTCCGCATCATCACCACTTACTTCTCTACAGTCGTATCTAATCTTTGACGCCCATCACTATACATTTAGGGCCACAAAACACCATAATTCTCAATTTCTCAAACGAAAAGTGAAGAAAAATAAAACCATTTTCTTGCATCTCTACAGATAACTAATTATACACTTCTTGCTAACTGCTTAGTGCTAATAGCTACAGTGACTTTACAAAAATGCCTTTTATACCACTGTTTTCTTCAGAAAATACATTTTGATATAGTATTTACCAAAACGTGTTTAAAATAATGCAATTATTTAACATATTGTTGTTAATTAACGTTGAGCAGTGTTCATTTACTAACTAGAAATAAACGTTGGTTCAGTTAAAGTCTTATGTGAACAATAATCTTCTAAAGGGTGGGATTTCAGTACGTACTATTTGTATGATATAAAATTATTGTTTACTGACGTATGACGTCAGAACCTTTTAATCACGAGCAAGATGGCGCAGGTCCGTTTCTGAGCGTGTTTTGACAGCAACATCTATGTTAATGCACCTTTCGAGCCGAAACCAATTAGTTCCCGTTTATTTTAACTTGAGGTAACCAGTAAACAAATAAAAAAATGTGTGAGCCTTCCCTATTCTATTATTATTATTATGGTATTATTACCACGGTATTACGGTATTACTTGATTGAAAATGCCGCCGTACAGCCTGCTCGCAGGCTTCTAATTCAAAACTTCCGGTAGACTGCTTTGCTTTTCTCCGCTGCCTTACTTCCGGCAGCTGAACTCTCCTCAAACATGTGATCAAATGTAAACAGAGATGGAACAGTTCGTGAAAATAATTGACTTTTGTGATAGTCTTGAATTTAAAGAACGAAGCACATCCGTAACAATTGCTAACAATTTACAACATATGTGTTTAATCTCAAATTCAAGAAATGCAAATCTCTTTTCAATTTCGTCTTGTGTAAAACCTGTCCTAATTTGGACAAGCCCGAGTTGCGTTGACAGGTAAGAAGAACTAACCTCAAAATAACAATAAACTGGAGGTATACTCCGCAATTGAGACCCAGGCCTTGGGCCTAGTCTAGGGCCTAGGCCTACGAGTTCGTAGGCCTAGGCCTAAGCGTATGAAGCTTATGGCGAGATAAGCTAGGTCCACGTACAAGTGTACAATGTGTAGGCCTAGCCTAGCCTAGTACACACACACACCCTAGGCCTACACAATGTATAGGGCCTAGGCCCATGGCCTATATAAATTTAAATAGCCACCCATCTGTTTCTGGTATAAGTTTGATTGAATACACAAGATAAGTGATAAAAGAAAATATAAACCATTGGGTGTATATTTAGGTATGCGACAAGTGCCATGTCATCCTGTATGAGGGTTGTAGGGTATTAGTGGTTGTAGGGTATGCAATAAAGAAATTAAATTAAAGGGTAAATGTAGGGTAGGGTTAGGCCCAATGCCTAGGCCTATCTAAAGCGTGTATGTTCACAAATTTGATGCACCGATCCGAAAAGCCTTAAAAGTAGAAAGTGTTCTATCAAAAGACCGCCATTACAAAGCGTAACTGTACCTCTCTAGCGGTTGATAAAGTTAACCATCCCACCTAACCCTACGGCGCTGCATTTGATGTGGTAGGCCCTAGGCCTAGGCAGGCAGGTGTTGAAAAAACTTTTCTATCGCACCCTTAGAGTAGCTAATCTAAGCTCTAGGCTAGCCTAGGTACAAAATTGCAAATAACAAGCACCAACAATATAGGCCTATAGGCCTATTATCCATAAAATATACTGACTTAAACTAGGTAGCCTATGCAAACATTGTTGGTTCTCTAGATAGTCCTACCCCAGATGGAGCTTCATGCTGTGTCAATACTGTAGTGCATCGAACTTAAGCCCAAGCATTGTGAAATAATTTACCCAGACCCTCCATGCTTGGTCCCTTCTTGTACGCAAGTACCTTGCCGGTAGAGTGCTAATAACTAGGTGCAAGTAGGCCTACATTATTAGGCATATGAGAGTTTTCAAGGGTTGCTACTTGGTATTATGCATTGCGTTGCGGGGTTAGCCAATTGTAACTCTCACAATTTAATATGCTTAGGTCCAACCCTCTACAAATCCACTAGTTGTCGATGGTCTGCACTGCATTTTAAGGCAATATCTTGTCATAAAAACCGATAAAATGAAGGTCAATATTGCATTGATAATGAAATGGTACTTTCAGATATAACAAAGTTGACTCGCAACCTATCAGAAGTCACTTGCAAGTTGCGTGCGAATAGAAATTATGAATGTTGCTTAGGTCTATGGGCCTAGCTTGCCTCTTTATGTTACTGTATCACCGTCCTTCATTTTTGTGCAGGTGTATCTTCTCTGATGATGGAGAACAGTTGCTGGTTGTACTGGAATCAAGCTCATTGCAGATTTATGCCTTGAAAACCTATGGACCTAAGCTACCATCTGAATCAAATGTTATTCAGTTAGCATCAATGTTAGGGAAGTTTGGTATTGGTAAGTACGCAAGCCTTTTACTAAACAAATGGGCAATGTGACCTGGCACATCAAATTGACGCTAGTTCAGGTACAAAAACGCAAACCATAAAACGTCGTAAGACATAAGACATAAGTGCACCGGTACAATTTTGATAATTTTATGTGGAAAATTTGAAAGTCTGCGAAATGTCATTATTATGATGTAGGTCAAAACAATCAATAGAATTATTAGGCTATTCCCTTTTAACTCTACTCCCTCATGACAATTTATCATAATATCAGGTGAGCCGTTTATCTCATTTCTCAAGAAACTGTAAATACAGGCATACTTGTATGTTGTATCTCATTACAGTACTTTCTAGATTTTACTTGGTTTAGGCCTATCTAATTTGTTACTACATAGTACATACTACCATGGTTTATGTATTTAGCAAGTTTCTAATGTTTTAGGAGTAATCTTTTTTTTTTCGTGTGCAGAGATGGCTTTCTATCTGACTCTGTTTGTAAGTTTTACCTAACATTAGTACCGGGTGCCATTGTACTAAACTACTAATAGTGGTTTATTGTGTGTTTTTGTTTCAGAACTTACAGATTCGAGTACAGTTGTTCCATTGAACTTCTCACAGCTGCACATAACTATTTCTGTTAACAACAAGTGGCTTGTTAGTTTGAAGTGGCTAAATCTGAATCAATTGTATGTTGTTTATACCATTGAAGCTGCTTCATGTGTAACTCCAATTACTAGTGGAGAATGTGTTTATTTCCTTACAGCCGGAGGAAATATATGTATCCTTTAAATGTGAAACAAATATATGTGTATGTAGGCCTACATTAAGACCAGTCCAACTTGGGACCCCTTGAAAATGCAGGCCCATATCTGAGATACGTTTTTAAAACATATATCACTATATTGGAAAGGTCATTGTGTCTTTGCTCCCATGAGTTGGTACTTCTTTGTCCCTTTACCTGGACAAAAATTCACAAGGGGTCCAAAGGGAGGTGGTCTTGGTAAATGGCTTATGAGCTAAGTAAAACTATCACAGTTTCATATTTAATGCTTGGCTAGCTTGTGATCATCTCTTCCTGTGATTATCTCCTTAACAACTGAAACAGTGGCTTATTCTCTGAGGGACGGGAAGCAACTCGGTGCAATTAACTTGCACACGTCTCTTCCCGCTAACGGCGTCCCTGATACTCCGAGAACGTTTCAGAGATTTGCAGTCTCCGAAGATGGAACATTGATATCCATTTCAGATCAGGCAAACAAAGTGTACATTGTGAATACAGAGCCTTATTTTTTGTGTTCTGACAACCAAGACTTGAGTTCACGTTGGAATTGTGACGACAGTGACACTTTGTCAGTCTGCTCGTCCACCCGCACAACCGCTAGTGTACGTTCACATCTTCTAGGTGAGTTATCATCTTCGTGCAATAAGATATGTTACAGTCATGACAAAGATAAATTTCAAAAGTGCCACATTTACAAGTGACAACTAGACTATTTTCCACACGTCATTAACAACAGGCTATCTTGATTTTTTTGTATTTTTTAATGTATGTATAGTTATTTTTACATGATGTTAATGCTTTATGTGTTATTGATATTGATAATGAAAGCTATGCATTCTATATCTCACTTTTGACAATGCACCTTTTATTTCACTGTAAAATGAATTAGCCAAAATTTACTGTCCATTCATAAATTGTCAATGAAAAATATCTTTCCATGATCATTAGTCCATATTTAATCATGCTGTAATATTAGTAAAATTTCTTTGCTTTCAACACACTCGATATTCTCATTACCCCATCAAAATAAACTAGGTAGGGATGTACCGGTAGTAACAAAATTTGTTATTGATTATAGGATCCACACCATCTCCAAAAGGGAAAACATCTTACAAAACTGCATGGAATACATATTTAGGTTCTTTGCGAAAACCAAAAGCGCGGGCTAGTAAGCGACCTCAAGCAGTCTGTCTCGTTGATCCTCCGAGTCATCTAGAGGTTCAGTGTTTGAGCATGACGGCAGCAGGCCTCGCAGTGTTGTACAACCAGCCAGGTAAGTGATCCTTACACACCTGGAGGGTCCTGAGACCAACATAACCTAGCCATGAGGGACTGACAGAAAGACAGACCTTGCAGGCTTTGGCTTAAAGAGACTTACCTTGCCCTACTTGCCACCAGGTTCAAAAAAAAAATATGCTGTCATGCTTGGTGGATTTGAATCATTAAATACCTACTCAAAACCAGAAATAAAAACAATTTAATAATAATGATAATTTTCTAATTAGTTCTATAGCCTGTGCTCATTTTATTTTATTTTTTGCCATGTGACTTGTACAGGGTACAAATATTGGTACAAAAAATATAACATATCAATAAAAGTGACTTTACACTTGAAGCCTATTTTTTTTTAAATCCACTCTTTTCCTTCTGACTATGTAGTTACAACCTAGAGAGAGTTCACATGGCCATGCGTACCATATGGCAACCAAGGAAATAAGTGCTATGTAGTTGGCATCCACCAAAACGCACCAAAACACAAAATGGCCATGTCGGATGCACTGTGGGTAATCAATAACTCTAGGCCTACATCTTTTATTAGAACTGGATGAGGAGACAATAATGTATAAATCTGTATAACGCTGTTACGTTACATAAACAGCTGACTACAGTGTTAGTAAAATCTGGTTGTTTTAGGCTGAAAACTGGACTAAACCGAGTTGCCGGTTGCCAACTGCTGGTTGAATTTCCAAACACACTAAGCCCCCCCCCCCCCCCCCCCCCCCCGCCCTTCCCAACTTTGAGAAGATCTAGCTCTTCAATGACTGGCACGTTTGAGCTAGAATTTTTGCTCACGTTTTCAAAATCATGACATGGATGTGTTACTTTAAAAAGATAACAATCTAAAAAATAGACTTCCTTGACTTCCAGCATACCTTTAATAAAATGGGATTAACCGTCCTATGAGGCTATGCCTCTACAGTCAAGTCGTTCCCTGTCCTGATATCCAGTTCTTGGATTAACTTAACACTTGTTCATGATTCAACGTGTTCCGCAGGCCTTTACTCCGGTGGATTGTACCGCCTGCACGACATAACAACCGGAGCGTGCTTGGCCGAGCAACAAGTAGGCAGGGACACGATAGTGGTGGAGGGGGGTCTAGCTGCACAGATGGATGCGTTCGTCTCATCTGATGGCATCTCGCTCTTCCTTGGGGCTCTGTTTCGAGACGTGCTCGTCAAGAAGGTACACACTCACGACCAATGTTTGAAACAATGCCCTGTCCGGTATTAGAAACCTTTTCCTGAGTGTCTCTTGAATATATTACCCTTTTTGTGTGTTGTGGCTTGGCTTCGTAAGGTACATATTGATATTAATAATGATTAATGAATAATGATTGATATGATACAAATACAATATGACAGGTGTCCTCAGCTATGTGTAGCACACCTAGAAAAAATCTAGTCTAGGCCTAGTCTAATTGCTCTATGCATCCATTCCATAGTTAATTGAAAAAGCAAATTCTACAGTGCTACATTCTATCCTTATCGAGTCCTACTACATGCAAGCTCTACTACAGGGTTGCCATTTTCACGAATATTTACTACTAGGGGAAAAACGAATCAACGGATTTTTGTAACTGTTTGCAAATATTTTGTTCATTTCCTTGCTATATTTTTCGTACATTTGAATCTGCATGGACTTATTTGCATTGAAATAAAGTTGATATTGCAGACATACAGGTTCAACTCAGGAGAATGTTTAATTCCTAGAATAGAGGCCGACTCTCACCACCCTAGAATAGAGGCCGACTCTCACCACAGAGAGCTTAGGTCTGTCAGTATACATATCACAGTTGTTGTTTGTCTGGCTATAGTTGGTCCATTGTATGGAGACGAAGTCACTGGGTCAACTGCTCAAGACTGATGAATGGGGTGATGTTATGGTACCTCTTCCACTTCTAACTTCTAGTCTGAAACAACGTGAACTAGACGTCGCACGATTGGCTCTCAGTTTACACACTCATGGTAGGTCACTTAACACCTTAATGGTAGGTATCAAACATATAGCAGAGGCGATCAGTGATCACAGAACTGAACTGAGCAAGTGGAAGTCCATGGAAGATCGTTGTGTTATTCGCAATTTGAAATTGCATCTGCTATCTTTGATACCATTAAGGTCTGTGTTCATTGCTGAATAGTGAATAGGATACCATATTGCATTTTTATTTTGTATGTATTGTTTCTTGTTTGTAAAATTGGATGAATACTAAAAGCATAGCTGAATGTAACACCACTTTTGAAGGCCATACATGGATATATATGTAGGCTATGACGAGCTTTATCACAAAATAGAATTTCAGTTATTTTACCAATCTGCCTACAGGCCTACTAAAATGAGTCTCAATTATTGATTTCTGTTTCTGTTACAGCATTTAAAATTGCACTTTTAACAAACCCTGCTGAAGACGACTTACCGAACTGGCAAAATCGAATTGATAATGTTGTATCTCACATGGACAAACTTTTTGATGCAATTCACGTAACAATCCAAGAGAACGGTGACAAAGTGGCACTTTCGGAACAGCTCTTATCTTCGGCTCTTGACCACGCCAATGATTTACTGCAGTTCCTTGAAGAAAGTAGTCACGGTATTGAAGCAGTGAAGAAACAAGTTTTGAGCCAAGTGGTGAAGTTACGTGTCTATCTCAAGAGACAGCGTGAGGAGACCGTTGAAGAAGCAGAAGAGGCGATCGGTGATCACAGAACTGAACTGAGCAAGTGGAAGTCCATGGAAGATCGCCATGTTATTCGTCTGGCAATTTCTCAGAATAATGTGCCCATGGTACATACTTATTTGTCCAATTCTCACGGGTGGAATCGCAAGAAAGTTGAAGCAACTATTCAATCTGAGTTTGATATTTGGTTACATCAACTACTAACAAATAGGGATTTTGATACCTCAAGACAAATGTTAACAAATATGGGACATGATGATTCGTTGGAAACTCTAAAAACTCATTGCTTCCAAATGTTGGATAAAGGTTTACGTGATAATTTGGCAGAATACCTTGTGAATCAGAATATTATGAATGAACATGAAATTAAAATATGGGAATTCATCAAGTTAATAGAAGAAATCTTAGGTGAACCTGATGAGACATCTGGCAATTTAGTTATTAATAATATCATAAATATAACTAGCAAAGCCAGATCCATCATCATCATTGAGTTATATTTCAAGACTTTAAATTTCAAGCTAAAGGATGAAATAGAACCGTCTATGGCTTGGAAGTTTTTGCTTGAGTACAGTCGTAAAGATTTGTTGATTGGCTGGATTGATACTTACTGCAATTCCCACCAAGAATGTCCGCAAGTGAATCAGCTGGCTGAAGTGTTTCATTCTTGGGAAATAACACAAGAGATGGTTGACTTTGTCAAAAAATCAGAGTCGTTGGATGAGATAAAAGACTGTGTATTGGATTATCTGAGCACCCACGGCATCTTCTGCACGGATGAGAAACAACACCCGGGCTCTATTCTTCAAAGATTAATTAGAACTGAATCTCTCCACAAACTAGCCGAAGTATTGAATCAAGCGCCGTCCAATGTATCGTTACAAGAGTTTCGTGACATGCTTGCAATGTTCTGTATCAAACATAAGTTGTACGGAACGGCATTTCCATGCCTGGCAGGTTTTGAGTTTACGGAAGACAACCTCGCGATGTGGTGTACCAGCAGCGACAACCGACTCCACTGGTTCAGGCTGTGGCTGACGTTTAGAGATCTGTTCATTGACCCACTAAATGAGAAGCTCACACTGAAAGCTGTTACAAACCACGTTCAATTCCTGTCTGAGGATAGTGATGCTTTCCTTGATGAGCATCCATTGTTGGTAATAGCTCTGGTAATCTATGGCCAGGAAACGATAAATAGTGTATTGGAAAATAAAGTACCATCTAGCTTCCCAGTCAGCCGAGATCTTCTGCAAAGAGCATTGGCGCAGTTGCCTCTACTACAAATGGCCGTGTCACAAGACAATTTTAGACTTAATCCGGACGTTACAGTGTACCAACTTCTAAGAGACTGTTCTCCGTTTGATGTTTCAAAGCTATTCAAGTGGCAAGAGAACAGAGATAAAGGAGAAATTCCACATTTTTCTTGTGGAAAGCTTGTGTCCAAATATGGGCATAAAGATATGTTGAACTACATTTATTACTTAAAACAAGGAAGGCCATCTTTTGCTGCCAGCATGTGCTTGGTTGAACAGTTCAAAACTAACCGAAATATTTCAAGAAATATGTAAGTAAATTGTTAAAGGTTACTGAACCTTTAAGCATGTAGGACCTACTGTACGCCATACAAATTTCTTCTTAAAGATGTTTCAAAAGCATGTAGGTGACTATCTGCATATATAAAAAAATCAAATATACATTTGATTTGGTATATTTCATAGCTAATATTGGCCTGTTATTACCACTTTTTTGTGCATTTAGTTAAATTAAAAGTAAGCCGATACTATTCTGATGGTTGTTTACATGAGCAAAGCGCTGCAATTCAGGTTCGAAAATGAATTAGTTAGCTAACAACCATAACAATGTAGACTGTTTGACAACTTACCATTAAGCATCTACCTAATGCTATTTACAAAAAAAAATTGTAACCAAATGTTTATAGGGAACGTGCAACTGACACAACAGCCGAACTACAACAATGAAATAAATGAATTGAACTGGTGGACAAACAACAAGCTGTTAAAGTAATATCTTTGCAAATAATGAGGAAAAACAATTAGTTGTAACGATAGTAACTGCTCGCCAGTTAAAATTTGTGTTCAGTAATGGACAGCAACTATCTGAAAGTTTGTAAACGTTCTGAACGTTTGTTTTTTCCAACTGTAGAACTTCATATATTTTTTTGACAGCTTGTTTGTCCATCGGTTCAATTCATTTGTTTCATTGTTGTGTTTTGGTGTTGTGCATACCCTAATTACTAGGCAATACCATTATCTTTATTACCTAACACATGACATTTTCATCCCTGGACTTTCTTTAGCATAATATTAATATAATAATAATAATAGGTAATATATTGCTTTTTACAAAAATATTATATCATAAATAATAACCATTAACTGCCATTATTTAAATTTCAATGGAGGAACTTCTGATAGGATTACAAGTTACAATATTATTTATGTTTCTTTTGATCTCAGATTGAAACGAATGTGCAACGTTGCCCACGGCACTGCACTTGAAAACTTCCACAACACGAGCATTTGTGCGGCCTGCATAGCATTCATCGAAATGTTGGGCAGGGACTCCGAAGTTGTGAGAGTACATGTTGCCTGTGGAAAAGCAATTCTTTCGTTCCGCAACTCGCAGATGTCGGATTCAACCAGGACCTCCATTAACGTGGAACAAGTTGGTATGTATTATTTATTTCATTTGGCTTTCTATTTTCTAATAAATAATGGAGGCAATGAGAAATGGTGCTATAAAAACCCACATTTTGTTTTTAATTAAAAAACCCAAATTTTGTGATTTCCCAAAAATTGTCAAAAACATTAGGCCTAGGCCTACTTATGAGGGGTAGGAAACGGAACGAATACCTTGGGTGGGCGGGCGATGTGGAACGAACGGGAACTACCTTCATCAACTTAATTATGATTGTTCCAAAAGTTTTTCCAAAAATCTTGGTCAGCCGAGCTGCAATTTTGATTTTCAGCGCCAACTTTAAATTTTTTTAACTGATTTCTGCATTTTGCCACAAAAAGAATAAACTATAAAGCACGCACTAAAGTTCAATTTCACCAGTTAATTCGTGTTTTGACTTTTGACCAGTTTCATACAACTTCTTCCGCGATTTCGCGTTATACGTGACATTTCACTAAATTTGTATTTCCAAAATGTGCTTTTTCAAAATGTGCTTTATCCATCTCTAAATGATTTACTAGTAATTCATGAACAATATTACATTTTAGGCAATAAAACGGGCATTTAAAAATTTGTGGGAATTTTGTTATCACCATTTTTCGCTACCTACCTACCTCTAACTAGGTATTACTATTAGTAATCCATTACAGGATTTGTGGGCAGATTAGTAGGCTGGCCTAGCCAGCTTGATTGTGTTTTCATTTTGAATTTTAGGCCTAATATTTACTTGGTTTTGATTAAATTTCACTTAATTTTTCTTTCTAGACTTTACATTTTACTTGAATTTTACTTGCCATAGTTTGAATAAATTGAGTGTTTTGTACAAACGATAAAAAAATCGTGTTAATCGTGCCTAAACAGTAAACACAGATTTTACGTAAAATCGCGAACATGAAACCATGTAGAGCTATGTATTTACAATCAAAACTCTTAAAATGGAGAGATAAGGGAAAACCTAGAAGGGAAAACCTTGTTTAACAACAATTGGTCTTTATGGTAAAGGACAACCTCAAACTCTTACCACTGCCTGCATAGTGTATAGCCATGCATTATTTTACATTAGTTACAGTATTTAGTTTGGTGTTATTTTGAACAAAAAATATTAAATTCTCAAAACTTGTAGGCTACCGGTACTTGCAATGATAATTTAAATTGTTCTTTTGTGAATGGTAAAGGCTTCTGTTGAGACTTTTATTCTGCTACAGGATTGCTGATGCTTGGACTTGTAATAAATAAAAAACAGACGGCACCTGAAATCATGACATCACTAGAAATGGCACTTGAACACTCAATGGAAAGTTTACAACATAGTGTGGACACTGTTTATATGGTAAACCATTGGACATTGGCTGTAAAGTTTGCTCGCATTCATTCGCTCAAACTGCCAGATACGTTTCTCAAGTTCTGTGCCAAGAAAGATATGTGGCTGCCATTTGTCTTGTACATTGAGCTCCATCAGTACCCGGCTGATCAGGTATGTTCACTAGTGAAAAAATACATATCAACAAGATGCCTCAACTTACATGTCCCTCCCTCCTTGACTAGTTTCAGTGTGACTTAATTTGAGGAGAGTAAGAAAATTAATAACCATTACTAATCACTGAATAACACGGTTGCCATTCAGTTTATCGATATATTTTCCAATTGATCGATAATCAAATCTATACATTTCATCATAATAGTTTCAATTATGGCCTACTGGGCACTGTTGCACATATAAGTACATATGCGTCAGCGTAACCCCCCCCCCCCCCCCCCCCCCCAGCAATACTCACTCTCACAGAAGCCCTAATATTGTAGCAGTTCATATACTATTGACACCCGAGAGCATGAGACCTCAGCAGACTGACCGTGATGTTGTGAAAGTGATGTCAATGATATCCAATAAGATGATCTGGATGAATTAACCAACTGTAAAGGAAATGTAATAGCACCCACAGTTTAGATACTGTCATCACTTTGAACTCTAAGGATATATGTTTTTCTTGTTTTTTTACATAGGCTCTACAAGTTGTGAAATCTTTTACATCCTTGGAGCTTCAGGATCATTTATCACATGCTCTTGGTAACATCCCCATTGCTTCAAGTCAAGAACATAGTAAAGATAAGAGCAGGACCAAACTTCAGCTCCGAGACTCGCGTAAGGTCCTCTACTCTCGGATCGGGTTGCACAAAGAGGAAGCCTGCCCCGACAATCAGAGCGTAGCCTCCGACAGTGTCGGCGGAACACGGGTGGGCAGCAGTTCGAGTGAGGACACTTTCTCTCTGACTGCGTCGACATCCACAATGGACACTCCCCGATACGACGCCCGTGAAGACGTGTTACTCACGCTTCTGAAATGCCACAGAAGTCCCGACCCCCCTCGCGTCTTACTGAACGCTTGCAAGACGCTCAAGAATCCTCTATTGGCCGTGCTCGCAACGTGCTACGAGCCTTCGTCTGTTCTCGCGTGCTTCTGCACGTACCTCTTAACCTCCCTGGGCAGTGCCGTGACCGCACACCTCACGGACCAACTTAGTCTGGCAGTACAGCAACACGCCTGGTCTTCGCTACAGGTGGAGGCCTTGCTGGTGGAGACTGTGGCTTTGGGCTATGTAGATGCCCTGGCTAAAGGATTTGAGTTGTTTTTGCCGGTATGTACAACAAATGCATGTGGATAATTTAAAAAATACACTTTAATATCAATATTATAATATTATTGCATTTTATCAAACATATGCTGTAAGGAGCACTATAGATTTGTTTAGTTCACATTTTTTATACGTTTACATAAGCAGTCTATTTACACTATTTTGTTTACATTTGCTGATAAAAGTCTACATAGATGTACGTGTATTATTTATTAAGGGTTACATAGCCAAAAGGTAGATTTTGGATTGTTTATAACAATGCTGTGGCTTACAAAAAGTAAGGGCCTTTAAGTAAAAAAATTTACTATAATGGAAAGAGAGCCTAGAAGCACCTCATTTAGGAATAGAATAGGTAATCTAGTCTGTACTATACATAGTATATCTGTAGCTCTATGCTAATACAGTAAGATGTAGTCTAATATTCCTGTTATTGATTTTAGGAAAGTCCCTTGTGCGCATTCAGTGAATTTTTAATGCAATGCGTTTCTAAGAAAAACTTTAAGGACAGTATCATGAACATAAAGCTATTTAAAGCATCTTGCTTAAACCTAAAAAATAATGTAAGTATTATTAGTGTACCGAGTGAGGTATCAAATTTAATTCAGTGTTGTACTGTACTTGTAACTGAATATTATTTAATTCACATTTGTGTTATTTCAGCCTTCTGTTCTGGAAACAAGCGATTTTGAAGAGACCTTCTTAGTGAATGGGCATTGGATTTCTTCAGTAGCTGTTCACATGGTGGGAGTAGCAGTTAGTGAATGTTTTTCATCTTCATATCATCAGCTCATGTTCCTGCATACTCTGTGCGAAGCATCATTCAGTGACCATCTACCAGTACCCACGCCAGATTATGGATGCCTAGCTAAAATAGTAGAGTGTTTGTCTGGTACTGGCATTCATGCTAATCTGAGTGTGCTTAGTTTTGGACCTGTTAAACAGTATCAGGCAGAGCTAATGCATTGTGTGGATCAATTGCTAGACGGCCGACAATTCCAAAAAGCTCGATCATTTACTTCCTTGACGGGACTCGGGATTCAAGACACCGTTGTCTCCGAGTGGTCTTACAACTTCTCGCTTGTTTGTCAGAACACGTTTATTGGACACTCAGGAAATGAGACATTTGAGTTTTGGGAAAAGTGCGAGGAAGATTTCAACTCTGCTAAGCTAGATCCGAACATAGCTGCTAAATTTTACTATAAAAACTCTGAAAATGTGCAATCACTGAAACAAAGGTTTCACATGCTGCAGTTAGCATTGGCCTGGCTAAGGAAGGTTTCCAAGCAAGAAATCGAAGTGGATCCGACCAATGTAGATCCGTCCAACCTCAGTGAAGACAAGGTGGAACTAGAAATGTGGAAGTGCTGGCTGCAAATCGACGAAATCGTACCGATTACCGGTAAAATGTCGGCAAAGCCGCCGCTCATGTGTAGCTTTAAGTCCGAGGTAATTAAAGCAGCGCACGAGCTGTCAGCGGAGAACCGTGCTACATTGAGTGGAGATCAACAGAAACTCAAGCTCGATATGGTGATTGAAAACCTGTTGGATCGTGGAGATATATCCAGTGCTTGTAGAATTGAGGCAATGTTCAGTCATAAGAACCAGGACTTGCAAATCATCTTAACGTGCTTGGGTTTGGCCGAAGGGGAAACGAAGCCGTACCAACTACCGCAAGAGCTGAGAATGTTGTTGTCGGAACCTCGCAGCGGCTCCAACGTCGGTTACCGACGCAGAACGTTGCAAACAGTCGGCAGGTCGTCCACTTCGTCCAGCAAGTACGAAGCCTCGTTGAGTTGCAGTGTCGGCTCGGACCGCGGGGAGGTTCCGGGTCGAGAGCGGCAGGACACGCTGTCCGTACTGGAGACCCTAGCCGAGCGGCTGACTCACGGCACGGCGCTGGCCGCCCGCGTGGTCGTATGTTACAGGGTGGCCATCAACCTGGACAGACCCTATAGATACGTCGTCGTCCACCAACGCCCGTTGACTCTTCTTAGCTTGGCCGTTTCCAGTGAATGTCCTAATAAATTCATGGTGGCCAGCGATCTGATGTCGGCGGCACAAACCACTCCCGAGGAAGTGGCCGAGTTAATGTGCTCGGAGATCGTTGTTGCCGTCGCGAAGAAAGAAAACGTGTTGTGGGGGTGTGATCTCAATACTAGTTTCCACCTGGTGTTGGAACTCTGTACCGATCCAACACTTCTGGGCAGTAAACTCCTAGCTGTCGCAACAAAGATGGCTGATGAGTCTGAGGGTTTAATGGAAGGTAAGAATACACTTGGCTCCAATGTAATCTGTATCTATCTAGACAGCGCATGTAGTCCCAAACAAATCAACATTCACTACCAATTGTTCTTTTTTCTTTCTCTACGTCCAATCAAGTCGAGTGTATTCCATTAAGCCGCCTATCCAACCTTGTCAGTAATCTATGTTAATAACAATCCATGGTGTTCCTATCGATATTGCTAGTAGTATATAAATGCTATTTATGAAACAGATAACATAATAAATAAATAATTAGAACCACGCATGTACATATAAACTACACAGTATACTATATAGATATATGTGTCTACTTTGCTCCCCAACATTTATTCTGCTCCAGCATTTTTATGAAAGCTGCAATGCTGATCCCATCTTGTTTTGTCACAGTAGGAAAATGATGATTCATTATCTGCATTGTTAGCATTCCGGTTGTTGAAGTGATGCTATCAATTTATATTTCATCCATTCATTGCTTCCTGTCTTCACTTGTGTAAGAGTTCCTCACAAGACGACGTGTCTTTTAAATGACTAGCAAATAACAATCATCGAGGCACAATGACATGGCAATAATGATTGAATCAAGTATTTATTATATTCATTACTATTTCAGTGGTGGAGCTCCTAATTCACGGCCATGATTGCTATACCGCAGCGTGTAACATGGAGGGCATTGCGGCCACTCTGCACTTTGCTCGAGCCATAACCGAACGCCTGCTGCAGAAACAACAGTGGTCAATTATGGTACGTAAAAACTAATGTCTGTATTGGGCTCTATCGTGCATCCTATTCCTGTTCATGTCTTCTGCCTCCTATGGCCAATCAAGCTGACACCTTCAATGTATCTTGTGGTTTGGCCTCATTAGATATTGGATTGAAACACTCGCCGACAGCTTCAATCATGGTAACACATGTGATCCACTCTAAACAATAACTTTTATAGACTTTCATTAGGGATGTGCGAATATTCAAATTTCGAATAGTTATTTCGAATGGTGAATGGTAAATATTCGATTCAAAATTCAAATACTGTAATTATTTATGCCTACTATTCAAAAATTCGAACTTAATTGAAAATGAAATAATGTAATGCACTTACTATAATGAATAATAGGCCTAGTATTTTTTTATGTAATACTAAAAAAATATACCAAATCTTTTGCCTTCAACTTCTTATTTCCTGTGAATTGTAGCAGTGTCAATAAACAACTTTTGTTTGTTTGGGGAACTTCAATGTATAATCAAAATTAAACCTACTAATTTGTAAGTCTGCTGATTGCTAATAAACCATACCACCATACCATACGATAAACATTAAAATGAGAAGCAAAATAATGAACAAACAATCATGTGTATTGTGAATGATGGAGCCCACTTCCTGGCTCTTCATCAAGCAAAAGCATGCAAGCATCAAGATAGAAGGGCGTGTGGCCTCAAAAATTAGCAGTGTGTTGTACAGTGGTCTGACCATCTGACTCTCATTTTAACAGCTACACTGTGAGAAAGTATGCTTTTTTCACTTTGTGATGTGTATTACTAAACTAAGGGCCGGTCTTACAATCTCCTAATAAGAAAGTTATTTGTAGCAAATAAGCTATTTGGAGGATTTCAAGGGTTTTGATTGGTCGTTGCCATGGAGAAAACAAGCTATTCGACAAATAAGTAGTTATTGGGACATTGTAAGACTGGACCTTAGCCTATAATCATAGGGTTACCATATTTTCAAATACAAAATCTGGGACAAATAATTAATAACAATTCAGATGCTAGAAAAAAAAATTACGCTGCTATCAGCTCTATATTATAACCGACAAGAATGCTGCAGCATTGAGTTCAGCCATGATCAAAGACAGTGCATGCGGGGCCAAAACGTTCACGACAATAGCCTCTGTTTTCGTTCGCGCACAAGAAAATTTATTTTCAAACAACTTTTTAACAATGCTTGAGGTACAGTTCATTGATTTAAAACTCTGGTTATGCATAACTGTGTGATAGGAAAACGTTCCCTCTTTAGCCGAAAGCTCAAGCTCATCATTTCCAGCAGCGACTTTTGTGAAACAATCGCTAATTTTTCGACTTGTGCACTTCGCTTCTAAATCCGATTTGTATTTCTTCGATTTTAAATGATCCAGAATATCTGAACATCCCCCGTGCTCTATTCCAAACACACTTCGGCAAACAGAACAATCAACTTAACCTTCAATTTGTGTATTTCGAGACAGGAACGGATATTTCTCCTTCAGTTTGTCTGTAAATCGACACTTGCGTTTGGCCATTTTCATGTCTGTAGCAACGCTAACCCTGCCCTGAATGACTCGCCGACAAGACTATTCACAAGTTGAGAATTGCTGTCACTTGCAATTTGGTTGCTTGTTAGCTAGCTGCCTTTGGCCTTGGCCTTGACAGTAGAACTGTAGATGGACACATGCGCACCCTCTTCTTTTGGCAGAAGTCCAAACCTAGATGCCCCCAGCCATTCGGTAATACACAAAATCCGGGACGTATGGCAACCCTATATAATCATATACACAGGCATATTATAATTAATAATCCATGAATTAATTAACCCTACATTAAAAATTGCATTGTTTTAATTGACTGATTTTGATTTGAAGGTTCGCTTGCTAACTGGAGTTGGAAGATACACAGAAATGAGCTACATTTTTCAAATGCTAAAAGAAAATGAACAGTTTGAGTACCTGCTTGGAAAGGGCATGGACAAAGTATCAGGCCTGAAACTGGCTGTGCTAGAATTCTTGAAACAACGTTGTCCAGAAAACCGGGAACTATTTCGCATGGTTGCTCTTCACTTTGCTCTATATGCAGAGGTATGTGTGTTTATTTGATTTTGCAAATAGTTTATTCAAATTTCGAATAGTATTCACTATTCAGTGTTAATGAATAATTATTAATTAATCACATGTGTGTTGTGTGTGACAGGTGGCCAACCTGTGGGAGAAGGACGGCCGCAGCGGAGTGCACAGCCTGCTGAGTGTGTCCAGCCTGGACAGCCAGCCTACGTCTCCCGTCCTCCTGTCCAACACGGAAGACACGAAGCAGTGCCTCCACACCGCCATGCTGAGCTTCACCCACGCTGCTGAGCACTACCTCCTTGCCGACAAGCTGACACGGGCGTCGGCGGCAGCGTACAACGCCGAACTGCTGGCGCTGCAGATATCGCTGGTCGGTGCTGTACCGGCCGGACACGGGGCACTCTCGCTGCTGGAGCTCACCTCCCAGCAGGTCACACACGTCATCACCTACAAGATAAGGTGGGTGCATGGCTACTTGCTGCAATGGTTTTAATTAGGGATAACATCGGGTATCCGGGTATCCGGGTTACCCGAATCCAAAAATTACCCGAATCCGTTCTAAGGATTCGAATCTTGTTCTGGTACATTTTTAGTTGAATTGTTGTATGCTTCAACAATGCGCCAACAATGGTGATAACAAAATGACTTGTTTCCATTCCATAAAATACTTTTCCGCTCCGTTATGTACCCATTATCGGCTTGATTCAAAATAGACTAAGCCTATTTTATGTGGTGTAATTGCTGCGGGCGAGTTCTGGTATGCTTGTGCTCCCACTGGCTCTCGGCCTACCCCCACCCCTTCCCGACCGTCATCTCTGGCTGACAGAACGCACGCTGGCAGCTTCTGCCACAAGCAGTCAATGGCCTTCAAATAACATGTTGAGCGACGTGATTTACACTTCTAGGATTCGGGTTACCCGAATCCTTGAGGGACTGGAATCGAATCCAGATTTTACTACCCGATGTCATCCCTAGTTTTAATACAGTACTACCATACCCTATGCGATAAATGGACAAACCAAGAAAAGAAACTTACATTGATTTTTGAATTCACTAACGTTTTTAGTTAGTATTTTAATTGTAGTAGGAAACCAAGTTCTGCTACTATTCTTATTAGTACCTACATATAGAATCACTACTGCATATTTTTGTACATTTTTGTGTAAATAGCAATCTTTCTGTTGTTGTTGTGGAAAATGTATAACTGTGTGTATGTACAAGTGTTATTTACATATTTGAATTAACCTCTATGTACATTGTACAATTGTACATGATATATCTGCCCCTATTCTTTAACAGTATTATGCTATTGTTTCCAAAAGGTGTTTAAAATGTAATAGATATGGTTTAGGGACAATAAATACAATTCTGGCAATAGTTTTGTCTGCTGCATTGTATCAAGGCATGCATCAATCATAGTCAAAGGTTTATTGACTGCACTGGTTCAATCAATAAACATTCTGGCACCATGATGTTTACATTTAAGGCAGTCATTCATTGTGCCTCCTGACTTTTAAGTAGACTAATTAATTTGTGTTTTCATCAGAACCATGTCAATGTAAATACACAAATATATAAGTTGCCATAGGATTGTAACAACATTTTATATTTCCATAATATAAATACATTCATTACATTCAATTCCATTTTGAGTTATTTATTATTATTTGTTTTGACAGTTTCCCGCAAGCGTGGATCGTTGCCCGTGCCTACAGTCACCCTGTTGATTGGGCAGCTGCTCTGTACCAGCACTGCCTGGTGCAAGGAGAGTCTTCGTACCTTACAGACTTCACAGAGACTGTGACGCTCACACCTGCCTTGGTAGAAGATGTTGTCAGAAGGTTTGTATTTAGTATTTAGTATTTACTATAATGAACTGCACCATCATCATTGACTGGGCAGCTGCTCTGTACCAGCACTGCCTGGTGCAAGAAGAGTCTTGGTACCTTACAGACTTCACAGAGACTGTGACGCTCACACCTGCCTTGGTAGAAGATGTTGTCAGAAGGTTTGTATTTAGTATTTACTATAATAAACTACATCATCATCATTGACTGGGCAGCTGCACTATACCAGCACTGCCTGGTGCAAGGAGAGTCTTTGTACCTTACAGACTTCACAGAGACTGTGACGCTCACACCTGCCTTGGTAGAAGATGTTGTCAGAAGGTTTGTATTTAGTATTTACTATAATGACCTGCATCATCATCATTGACTGGGCAGCTGCTCTGTACCAGCACTGCCTAGTGCAAGGAGAGTCTTTGTACCTTACAGACTTCACAGAGACTGTGACGCTCACACCTGCCTTGGTAGAAGATGTTGTCAGAAGGTTTGTATTTAGTATTTACTATAATGAACTGCATCATTATCATTGACTGGGCAGCTGCTCTGTACCAGCACTGCCTGGTGCAAGGAGAGTCTTTGTACCTTACAGACTTCACAGAGACTGTGACGCTCACACCTGCCTTGGTAGAAGATGTTGTCAGAAGGTTTGTATTTAGTATTTACTATAATGAACTGCATCATCATCATTGACTGGGCAGCTGCACTATACCAGCACTGCCTGGTGCAAGGAGAGTCTTCCTTCGTACCTTACAGACTTCACAGAGACTGTGACACTCACACCTGCCTTGGTAGAAGATGTTGTCAGAAGGTTTGTATTTAGTATTTACTATGATGAACTGCATCATCATCATTGACTAGGCAGCTGCTCTGTACCAGCACTGCCTGGTGGAAGGAGAGTCTTTGTACCTTACAGACTTCACAGAGACTGTGATGCTCACACCTGCCTTGGTAGAAGATGTTGTCAGAAGGTTTGTATTTAGTATTTACTATAATGACCTGCATCATCATCATTGACTGGGCAGCTGCTCTGTACCAGCACTGCCTAGTGCAAGGAGAGTCTTTGTACCTTACAGACTTCACAGAGACTGTGACGCTCACACCTGCCTTGGTAGAAGATGTTGTCAGAAGGTTTGTATTTAGTATTTACTATAATGAGCTGCATCATCATCATTGACTGGGCAGCTGCACTATACCAGCACTGCCTGGTGCAAGGAGAGTCTTTGTACCTTACAGACTTCACAGAGACTGTGACGCTCACACCTGCCTTGGTAGAAGATGTTGTCAGAAGGTTTGTATTTAGTATTTACTATAATGAACTGCATCATCATCATTGACTGGGCAGCTGCTCTGTACCAGCACTGCCTGGTGCAAGGAGAGTCTTTGTACCTTACAGACTTCACAGAGACTGTGACGCTCACACCTGCCTTGGTAGAAGATGTTGTCAGAAGGTTTGTATTTAGTATCTACTATAATGAACTGCATCATCATCATTGACTGGGCAGCTGCACTATACCAGCACTGCCTGGTGCAAGAAGAGTCTTGGTACCTTACAGACTTCACAGAGACTGTGACGCTCACACCTGCCTTGGTAGAAGATGTTGTCAGAAGGTTTGTATTTAGTATTTACTATAATGAACTGCATCATCATCATTGACTGGGCAGCTGCTCTGTACCAGCACTGCCTGGTGCAAGGAGAGTCTTCGTACCTTACAGACTTCACAGAGACTGTGACGCTCACACCTGCCTTGGTAGAAGATGTTGTCAGAAGGTTTGTATTTACTATAATGAACTGCATCACACAATAACATGAAATACTCAGTCTTCCTACGTTCTTTTTAGCATCCATTGATAATTATACCACATCCACTGGCAACTGTTAATTACAATACAACATGCAGCCATACAAAGGCCAACAGCCCACTAGTTTTAGTTTTCAAGTCAGTTCTCTCTTTTGTTACTGAGGAAGGTCACGTTGACTGAAAATGTTACATATTAGAAAGTTTTGTTTTTGTTATGTATTTTTATGTTCTTCTATTGCGGCTTACTATCGCTTGACTCAGCTAAGCTATTGGCATCCTATCGCTTTCATCTAATTACCTGAATAGTAGTAGAATAGGATATACATTAAATAAATTGTATAATGCCCTCACAAAAAATCAATTATTTTATTTTTAACGTAGGTTTTTTTAAAAGTAGGTAGACAATAAATACAAATAAATTTATTATTTATTACTTACATTAGATATTTTCATGTTGTTTCCCTTTAATTTCATTGATTTAATGCCTCCACCTACATATGTAGATATGGTTTTCCTTGTTACTAGTTTCCTTGTGCTGGGCTAACCAGTCAACAAATTAGTGGTAGTTTATCCCTATTTCTTTTTCTCTGCAATCTGTAGATTCCAGCAAGAACCTAACCCGACTGTGGAGATGTCCAAGCAAATCAAGAAGATGCTTTCATGTGTGAACTGTGTTGAAGTAACTTACCGCATCGCAAGTCAACTCGGCTTCCGAGACGTAATCGACAACTTACTCTCTGGTCCCGAGCTACCTTACCTGAAGGACACCGTGTGGAGAAGTGGTTATTCCAGACAAAACTATTAGGTATGAGTGTATCTCAGGATGTGCAATTGCCAAGTGTCGTTTAATGGTACTCGCATTTACATAAGCATGTATGGGCAATTTTTATTTGAGGTAACGAAAGTAACGATAGCAATATTAATAAGTAGGGAAACGCTCTGTGTGACAGGTTGATAAGCGACTTCATGATAGGTGCTAAATTGTAGGGCTGCCCAACGATATCGATAATTCGATACGATATCGATAATGGAAAAATAATTCGATATCGATATAGAATTATTATATCGTACATATCGCGATATCGAACTTGCGCCTTATAAGCTAATTGTTTAGAAAGAAAACGATTACGTCACGTTACGCCAATCACAATATCGCTGTTTTGTGTGGATATTTTAAATTTTGAATAGTACACACACAAATTGACACACATTATAAGACATTTCAAAGTTCAAACATTTATTCACGTATTACGGTAATGTTGTTTATAATAAGTGGCCTCTGGCTGGTCTGGAGATCCTAAATACACACGAGAAAAGTTTTGATATCGCCGATATCGATTTGTTTCTTGATAAGTTCGATATCGCGACACGATATCGATAATTCTTCCCACGATATCGATATGATCTTTTTTATCGTTGGGCAGCCCTACTTAATTGCACACAATAGCTGAGAAATTACCATCTTTGTGAGTGGTAGGAAATTTACAAATACTTAAATGTTTCTATGATGGCTATTTTTTGGGAGGGAGGGGGGGGGGGGGGGGGGTAATAATTCCATGAAACTCTTAAACCACACATAATTTTCTTATTGACCTCGACTGAGTGTCAAGCACTCTGCTTCGCTCTTCTGAAAACCTGAGGTGTGGGGCAGCCAAGTCATATTGCTGCCACTTGCCACAGTCAGTGGTTCTATAATACTTATCGGATCACATTGAAATTAACTTGTTTGTGACGGGACAGAAATTGACTATGATATGGCTATCTCACATTTTGCCACCTTTTTGTTTTGGAAAACTTTCTACTCTAGTAACTTTGTTGTAACTAAGTAAATTCTTCAACTACGTTGCCACAAAACTAATGGCGCTAATCCTCATCGAGGTAATTGTGGATGTTCCAAATTTTGACTTGATGGGATCTCCGTTCGACCGCTATCGTGAGCTACACAAACAAACGAAAAAAAACTAAACGAGTGCAGTGCTATAAATAAATGTTGAATGGAAACGCACACTTCAATTGGCTTATTATGTAGTAGCATTTCACTCAATATGATATTTCAGAATACCTAATAATATCCTACAACTCTGATCAATGTCACATTGAAATATAAGACATGTAATATGTTGAACAATTTATAACTTAATGGACAGTGACATAGAGTGGGAATGATTCATAAATAAATAAGTAAATTTGTATTTATATTTATAGTCGACCCACTCAGTTACAAGAACAAATTTTTAGTGGGGAACTAAAAACTCAATACACCCCTACAAAACTTGACTATAGATAGACTTAGCTGTTATGTTTAGTTTAGTAGGAAGCAAGGAGTATTTTGAAGTCAAATCCATTCCAATGGTGCTTTACAAATATGTAGTTCAAAGGGAATATAGTTACAATATAACAAATCCACATGTATCAAGCATTTTCCCTTTTTAGGAAAAACCCTTGACACAAATGTAGACTGCCAGTGTTTTTGGCCAGTTGTTTTGTAAACTTTTAAAAATGATAATAGGTTCATATTATTGTTAGTAGGCCTATTTGTAATTGTGAAAACCAGATCATTTTGCTATGTCATGAATTAACACTTACTTGTTGTGGGTGATATCTTGGAACCACTTTGACCTCATTGCGCCACTACATAAGTCTAAAAATGTTTATTATATTGTATCATTCATTATCCTTTTATTATTAATCTTTCATGCCATAGAGACTAGTGGACTAAACACTTGGTTCTATGTAGTTGGCAACGGAGTATGTGATTATTTCATAGTTAATGTAAAAACGCTTTTGTTATTATTAGGTATGAGTATGACATCGGGTAGTAAAATTCGGAACCGGTTCCAGCTCTCATATTACCCGGGTACCCGGATCCTGAAAACGTATTTTTCGATATGTAGGCTTGATTTGAAGGTCGTCGCTAGGCCTTGTGAAGTGCGCGGGATGCGAAGGCGAGGGACGAATGATATGCATGCCACCCGCTCGGTTACTCTCTCGGAATACGACTGCAGTAATCACGTCGAGTAAAAAATTCATTTCTCAATATACAACTGAAGCACTTACATCAAACAGGATTTTTAAGGAAAATACATAGTAATAGCACAGTATTAGCCAGAATGTTCACCAGAATGTTAAACAAAGAAATAACAGTAACGAATGTAAGTCAGCTCGCGTCTGTTCTGTTCCCCGCCGAGTCACGTGTTGTGGAAGGGTGGTGGAAGGGTCGGCGCACGCAATACTGGTGCGCAAATGTATGCTAGAAACGGACTAAAAAGTTACCCGGACCTGAAAAACGGCTCCGGGTAATATTTGGAGCCGGGCTACCCGGGTACCCGATGTCATCCCTAGTTATTATTATTTACCTTGTTGGTTGCATCTACCATTACCAATGGAATCAGTAGATTGCAGTGCTCATTTCACACTAGTTTTTTTTTTACCACTTTGAGAGCAAAACTTTAAGTTGGATCTATTTTATACTGTACTGTGATATGAAAACTTGGTGGCTGCCAAAGCAGAGAAAGATAATACTGTCCACTATTATGTATTGTATAATAGCCACCAATCAAAGTACATCAATTTATTTGATGTATTTAATAGCATGTTGCCTAGTCATAAAATTAGTTGTAAATACATATACAAGGCTGGTTTAAATACGTAAACATTATTTTAGTATATACATTCTTACAGTAGAGTTGTACATTTCATAAGCCTGTGAACATCTATAATAGTGTGAAAGAATGCCAGGTATCTCTTGATTTTCTTTCAATTGGTGCAGTTGAAAGGGGCAGTTAACAATGACCTGAGATTGGTATGCAAATACTTTCGTTGGGGCTACTATAACTACTATAATAATTAAAAAGTGGTCCCAAAGAAATAGGGAGAGGTTGTCACAATTAGTCCTTATAGGTCTCTATACTGGTTTTCTGTCTGTAGATACACTTAATTTAAACTTGAAAGAGACATAGGTGAAAATCACAATTGTAATAGCATACATATACATTTTTCAAGTAGACCTTTTGACAACAACTGCTCTACCAAAACAAATACGTCTGTCTGAGGAGTACAATAATTTAAACTTGTAACCTGTCGGGCATGTGACATCATTGACATAAGCCTACATGTCAAATTGGGACAATTTTATTATATCCAGCTGCCAAAGTGGTAAATGATGAACATAAACCCGGCACCTCCATCAAATACCTAGATTGAACATGTTTCTAATCAATGTGTCCTAATTGGGTTTTAAACGTTACCTTTTAACCACTTGTTATAGAAACCTCGAAATAATTGAGCTACTCTGATTTTCCTGTTTTGTGCCTAAACATCAAGCTGTCCAAGAATAAAAAAATAAAGCCTTCAGAGTAATTTTAAGATAACAAGATATGTTTCTCTTGCCTGGTGACTACATGCCTTTGCCTCACATCTATGTGCCCCATATCAGAGGTAATTAGGTACAAAGGCCATAATACTTTTTGCAACATTTTTATTATCTAAAACAAATTGAAGTTTCAAAATATTATGCTTTTAACTAATCATGCACTGTAATTAATAAATTCATAGATATAAGTGCATGTTTTTACGTAATATTAACAAAAATAAAAACCTAATATGTTGTGTATAATGTAATTTTTGTAAAACCTAGAACCTCAACCTGTGTGCTTATTATTACTATCTGATGCTGTGATAAGAATCAATAAATGTATGTTCAGCCGGGCGAGATGCACAATTGAGTTAAGTACATACAGGAATTGTTGATGGTTGATATGGAGTTGGTTTTCCTTATGGAAAATAGCATTTAATAAAACAATTGCATAGTAACAATTAACAAATCATATAGGGTACTTAACTTGACAGTTGTCCATGCATATGTACCCTACTATGGTTATTAGTGTGGTTATGGTATTTGCACTGTTCTCTACAAGCCTTGAGGCTACTATGTTTGCGTTACTTGTTTGTATTGACCAACATGTAAACTTTTCTACTCGATATGTACAGTATTTAGTTCAGATTTTATACAGTTATAATGTGTGTATTTACATACCCTACTTGTGTGTTAATTATATGCAAAATATATTCTTTGAAATTTGCTTGCAAGTGTTTCTTTATACATATACTAAAAAATATTGTTTACTAACAGTGCAACCCTGTAAAACCCTTTTCCATTTGAAATTAAAGAACTATAGGGTCAACAAACCCAATAAATCTACCACCCTATATGGTCCATCAAATACGAAGTAATTTTGTTGTGATGATGTTGATGTGGCTATTAGGGGTACCGGCAAACCTGATCCAGATCACTACACTTGTCTCAAAAGTATTGGCTATAGCCCCTTCCATCCACACTCATTCATTGAACCCTGCTATTTGAACAGAATTCACTGTCAAGTACGTATGTTGTCCAAGGGGGGGCAACATATCGTAAAACATGTTTAGGGGTCCTTGTTATTTCAACGGTATAGTTGTTTCACAGTCACAGTTGTAACCTACTCACTCACTATTTCAAGATTTATAACTAAAATGTCAAGTTTAATGTACCCATTTAGTAACTAATTATTTTCTAACTTATTTATCTATTTTTTTTAACAATATCTTTCCTATTATATATATCTTGACCCCGTTTCCAACATTAATTTATCGGGTAGGGGGGAGTAGCAGAGTACTCCATGTCTTGGGCTAATGTTGTCTTGGGCTAATGTTCCTATTAAGTTGTAAAATAGATTTTCAAAGGATGGCCATTTATATGCATATACAATTAAAAATTGATAGTAAAAATTAAGCACATAACACAACAACAAAACAAACTACAATAGAAAAAAGAGAACATGAACAAGAAAAATAATATAGTATGGAAAAAAATCAAAATTACATAAAATTACATAAAGAAGAAAAACACACATTATCAATTTCAATATCATTTATTTTATCATTTATTTATTGAATTTATCATTTATTCAATATTATTTATTACTATTCCTGATTCCAATATATCTTTGTCTGATGGGATTAAAAGGCTGGGGGGGGATGCTGGGCGTCGAGGTTCCCATATTGATTGATTAATTCGTCATTCATGTTGATGTATTGACTTATATATATTGAATAAACTTACGTCTCAACTTATATATATTGGTATACATATTATTCTCATTATTATAAGACTACACATCCTTACATCGTGCCAAATATTTTAACAACGTACCTTAATAATAGGGTATTTTGAAACCTGCTGCATTTTTTTCTGTGTTACTTATTAGTTACATACTCTGATAAAAAAATACACATTTTCTAGCAAGCTTACATTTAAATTCCATACTTTAAAATTTGTAGATTAGGGCTAGAAAAATGTAACTTTCGAAAACGTGCAACTCAATTGTCTATTTTAATAGGAATTCGGAAATAATCGAGACAAAAACTATCATATTCAATATGCATATATCTGTGTTTCCATCATCTACAACTCTACGTAGCGGACTACATCCTAAATCGACCCCAGGCGTTGTTGCTAGCGGGAGTAGCCTATCTAATAAACTTACATACCAATCTCATTTCGTAATGATCGTATTTGTGCGCCCGTCCCCTTCCCCCAACCTACGAAACTCTGCATATATGAGTTGTTTGGTATTCCAGCCATACCAAGCTGGGAGTTAACACGCGTCGGTTGCTTATTGGCAGTTTTAGTATAAATAGTGGCGTTCTATCTCCCTCACTTTCCCAACTCCGTCTAGCAATGTGATGCGATGTGGCGGCTACAGTTTGGAAGTGTAATTAATTTACATCGGGGTCGAGATAGGAAACAACATGGCGGATATTGCTGGCAATTACAACCGACAAGGCGAAGATTAACGGCTCGGTGGGGTGACGTTTTATTAAGCGGGCTGTCGCTCACTGCTCGCATTCCGTGCGATTTTTGGTACCTCATTTTCATACACTCGCCATCTCTCTCGCACCCCTTAGGTTTATATCCGCGTACGAGATGGTAGTCATTCAACGAAGCGACGAAATGTTGAAGAAACAAAACTTGTAACATGAAACGTTTACAGGTGACATTTAGGGGTGTTTTATGCTCTCGGGAAAAATCTGACATTTTGCATTAAGTGTTGAAATAAAAACAAAGTTTTCGATACGTGTACATTTTAATTAATAGTTTAACTACTTTGTGACAAAACTCACTTTAAGTGATATCTAGGTATAACTATGCTAAGTAGATATCACTTAAGTGAGATTAGGTATATAGTAGTGTTCTACCACTGTTATCCGTAGATATCACTTAAATATTGAGTTATGTCACATAGTGACAACTTTCTGGAAACGGGGCTCTGAAATGTCATAGAAACGTTGACCCCCCCTGAAAACAAATAAGTCCCCGTATCTGAGTATCGACACTTGAGACAGTAAATGCAGTTTTTGTTTGCTAAACCCACACGGCTAATGAACGTAAAATTAAGGCAAACAAATGATAAACTACTAACTGAATCGTAAAAAAACAAAAAAGTTACGACTACTACGTGAGAATTTGCGTGCAGGAACAAATTAATTGCAACTGCATAATTAATTAATTATGTATGGAAAAGCCAAAGACGTATAGGCTTAAGCTCTCTGCCGGCCTTCACCCCTTCAGCTTTAAAATGGTTTCCGGATTTTCGGGCACTTACGAAGAGAATTTCGTATGATTTATTTGTGTCCAGCTGCTGGGGCTCTGCCCCAGACCCCGTTCTGAAAACGATTACCACAACAGTTTGTATCCAAATATACCTGGAAAACCCACTAGTAGGATGAAATTCTGGACTCTCACTGATGCAAAAACCAAAATATTAACACATTTCTGATTTAATTTTGTGTATACTGAACTAGTATAAGTATATAAGTTCACTGAACATATTATATTATGTCAATCAACCATTTGTCGAGCCGTGGTGACTACTGAAACTGGTAGATATACCTGATGGGACCCTGCGGGAAAAGTTGCGAATGTTGCGTTGTTAAAAAAGTGTGAACTAATATCAACTACAGCAAATAGCATGCCAAATGCTTCTACAACGGTGCCAGATACTTTTCCTACAGCAAAATTGTTGTGAAAAAATGTCTTATTCGTGACCTCCCCACCTATAACAAAGTTGTTACGCGCCAGGGTCTTACACTGATCAGAAGTAAAGCGTCTTACACGAGCTAAATAGTGAGTTTAAAAATCTCTTGCACTGGCTTCACTAACACTAGTTTTATACACAGACGGACAGGCGAACGTAGCCATGGTAACTTCTACCAGCTCAAATATGTGACAACAGTTGGAACTGAAAGCTTACAGCATATACTGTGCACGACGAAGAAATTAATTAAACCTTTATACTTTTTATGATTTAACAATTTGTTACCGGGAAGGCGTTTCGAGCGCTAGACTGTCAGTATTGAAGCCTGTTATTTCTTACAAGGATTCCTCTCTCGGAGTATCGCTATGTGACAGCCATCGTCATCAATTCTCCATTCAAACCTTCTGGAGCCCGCTCAAAGCAGCTCTACAATAACAGAGAGTGTGGAAACTTCCTCCCCGTACACTACAAACCCCGTTCAGATTTGAAATTTTAACAATTTTAATGGGGTAGATCTATATTCTATATACAATCATAATATTTCAAATTTCAGCTTCGAAAACTTTCTCCTTCCCTTACAGAAAATATCAAACTCTAGCAAAGTAAAGCTACAATAACATTCTGGTTTACATTCACAATACTTCGACGTCTGACGATTTAATGTAAGCTCTCAAATACATAAACAGGAAACAAATGATGTGAATGTACAGTGCACGTATAGTGATGGGAGTCGTTAAAAAGCCTACATGCAATAACAGGAATCAAGTGTGACGGTATAATATTCAATAGTTACAGATAAATTTTCAATCGCAACATAATGTGTTCAGGTATAAACATTGTAATCTCATCAATGTTTGGATGTATGCAAGTACGGGTTTGTAGGTATTTTATGTAGCATTATTTTATATCAACATTTCCACTTCTTGGAGTGGTCGTTTGAATAATCTGTTATATCGTCCACTTATATCCTTGGATGTCTATATACATTATCACTATTCGCACGTACCCTTGAATCAATCAATGAATACAATGTAAACAAATATATATATATATATATATACTTTCAAGTCTCAGATTATTTCGTGAATATTTTTTGTAGATTTATAAACGTGAAAACGTGCGTCGATTGTTGATACATTTTCAAAAAACAGTGGTCAACATAAATATTAGCAGTATGCTATTTACACTAATTTTAAATAGGTAATAATATCAGTTTTATAAACCTACCTAACCCCCACTATAACCAGCGAACCGCCCGAGAGAAGCCAGCGCTAATAACGATCGCTGATTGGCTAGGAATACCCCGGATGTGACGAAAGCATGGGTAAGGTAGTCTTGGGTTGCCAACAGAATAGAAAATAAATAAATGCGGATTAAAACAAAAGCATGGTTTTCCTTTCACCAAATTATATGATACAAATCTTGAGAACGCTTCAATATTGAAAAAGTGATTCTAAACAAAGATTTGGGTTTGAACCATCTAAACAATTAAATGTATATAAACTTTCAAATATTATAGTTGTTTTGATAACAATAGCAACATTCAATATTTTCACGGTTTTAAAATTCATTGTGTAGCTGATTCAAGGCCAAATCTTTTTTTAAACACTTTTTTAACATTGCGAGGTATACTTATACTCGTCGTTGCTTCGTGTATTGTGTGGTTGGAATGGAACGAGTTTCAATAGTCAACTCAATACCGTTAAATGTGCGTGTTTTAACATTGCGAGGTATACTTATACTCGTCGTTGCTTCGTGTATTGTGTGGTTGGAATGGAACGAGTTTCAATAGTCAACTCAAACGTTTTAGCTCGCTTGAAATCAACTAGTGATGTTCTATTTCCATGTTTACATTAAACTTAAGAAAGCACTGACTGTAATTGCGTATAGTTTATTTAACAATGCCTGTGTGTTAAGTAACCATACTCCAAAGCATTATCCTACCTCCACTTTATTGGGTGTTGACTCCGAAGTAGCAATTCAATTAAGAGCCACGGTGGAAGTGCATATTATACATAAATTATCAATATATTTTCTGTTAAATTAAAGGTGGGTATTTTCTCTTAGATGTTAACACGCATTAGTGTAAGCCTAACCCTTTGTGTACTCTTAGTTTATGACAGCACCGAGCGAGAGAGAGAGTGAGGGAGGGGGGGGGGGAGAGTGCTCGTGAGCACAAGCGCATTATATGAGCACAGAGCACAGGGTGATCTGCAGGGCAGTGATGGAAGCACATATCCATAAGTCAATACTGTGTTCCTAAATCTGATAACTCCCGATGTCATAAGCTATACGATTAAGTCTTACGCCACTGGATAGAACGGAGAGGTCCATTGCACGAGCAATAACGCGTAGTTATTGTTGAGTGAGCAGAGTGACTATAAAGTATATACACTAATTATATAGGGTATGTGCCTAACATTCCATTTCCATGTTATTACTAAATGAATCTGTCTACATTAGAAGAAAAAACTATATGAATACATACCTCGTCTGTAGTATATCTTAGAATATACTTACTTATGAAGACCCTTATGGTAAATATTTGAACAGGGAATTCGTTCCTGCGTTGAATGCAGTATGTGAGGGGCACGGATCACACTTTTAAGTATATATTTAATGGGTAGACATACATTTATACAAACATTAATATAGTGGTAGATGCCTCCTTGGACACCAAGTTATGTAAGATCGTTGACCTGAAGACAGCGAAGGTGAGGCTACGGAGCGCTGTTGGCCCTGCCTTCAAAACCATTAACACTATTATTTCGGTTTCAATTTAAATGCTTATAACTTACGTTTATGGAAAAAATAAATACCAGTGGAGATACTCGCATACCATTACACCAGCAGTCTATACAAAGTAAGTTTTTGTCGGCTTGTTTGCAGCACTCCCTGCCCAATTGTGTGCATGGCTCGTTGGTGTGAATTTGATCCCAGCCAGTTGAAAACGACTTTATCTCTAGCGCTCTCATAGCACCACTATATATAAAGTAATCAATCATATGATGTCCCACAACAGAAACCAATTATAGTATAGTACTATACGTAATCGAGTGGGTGTGGTGACCGTTCATTAATTCATTCTTCCACTTAGTAAGTTCTTTCGGTTCTAGGGCTGTATAACTTTGGGGCACTGGTCTAAAGCGTATGGCATGCGGCATGTATTTTGCCAAGAGCTTAGATCAACCCATCAAGACACACATCCATGATCCATCCGTTCATCCATTACATAACTCTTCATTCATTCGTTTATTCACTTATTCCATCAATCATCCATTCATCCAAAATCCATTAATGTGAAAATCCTTCATTCATTTTATGTACTTATTCCACTGCAAGCATCCATCCGTCCATCCATCCATCCAACCACAGATAACAAATTGGTCCAACCATCCCTTTTAATGTAACTCTTCATTCATTCGTTTGTTCACTTATTCCACTGGAACCACCCGTCCGTACATCTATCCATCCAACTATCCATATAACATGCGTTTCTTTTATTTATTCTTTTATTCCATCAACCATCAAACCATCCATCCAGTGGCGTAGCGGTGACCCAAGCCGCCCCCGCAAGGCTTGGGGGCCCCCCGTCAGGGGGGGCCCACCGGTCAATCTGAGTTCATGAGTTAAAATATGAGTTTATCGATACTCGTGTGTAGAGGAAAAATTTGAAATTATTTCTAAAAATTATTTCAAAAAAAAAAAAAAAAAACATTTTACGACTGACACTTAGGTTTTCAGATTCAAGGAAATCAAATGAAGTATTTTCTTCAGTCCATTCATGACCATTCATTACCATAAGGATACAAGGAGAGTGGATGACTAATGCTTACCTTAAAGCTCTATTGTAAATCCATCCGTAATTGTTCGCGCAATAGATGGGAATCTTGAAGAGAATGGGTAGAACACCGAAAAAAAAGTGTGTTCATTCGAAAATTTCCTAGGAAAAGGATTAAAGGTACTTGTATGCCCTACGTGGCTATTTTTGGGGCAAAAGTCGATTTTCTTTTTTTTTGTAGTATACTATTGTACTTTCTATCCTGTTTCTATACATATACGACACATGTATACTCAAAAGTGCTTAATTACAATTATTATGAAATTCCTGCATGGATAGCTCGATTTTTGACGCTCAAAATAACAAAATAGTTGCTATGAGCTGAAATTTCGTACGATTTGAATATTGCGGGGTTTCTTGGGGTATTTTTCTGTATACGCTTCAAGTAGTTTTCTCGTTTGGTTTGGTCTCGTCGATGGTCATCAAGAAATGACTCCTTATATACAGACGTCATGATCACGCTCTCTAAAATTATCATCACATCGAAAAACAATGAAGAGAGAAAAGAAGCAAAATCAATTTTTTTTTTAAATTGGCGCGTTCGAATTTGTTATGATGGTTGTCATACAAACTTTTATTTTAGAAACAATCAATATTGTTTCTAAGTTGTTGCAGTCGAAAAGTATGGACTTGATCTACGCTTGTAGCTTATTAAAATCGGCTTCAGAAACACTTTGTGATTACAGAAATCAATATGATGACGTTAAGGCTACCGCAAGTGCACTTGCACAAACTTGGTGCATCATCCCAAAGTTTCAAAATAAGCGTCAGGGGCAAACGAGGAATCGTTCTGATGAGCTCTTAGAAGACCAACGATTGTCAGATCCAGAGAGGAACTTCAAGATTTCGGTCTTTTACTCAAACATCGATGTGATCACGAGCCAACTGAAAACCCGCTTTCAAGGAATGGAAAGTGTTGCTCCAGCTCAGAGGTTTAATTTCCTAACTGTGAAAGAGTTGACGAGTGCTACTGATGACACATTATTCAAATCAGCCGAATCATTCCTATCATTGTACAAAGATGATCTAACCGACGAGTTTCCGTCGCAGATGTTAAGTTTTCGAAGTGTTATTAAAAACCAATTAAAAACGCCAAGTGACCCTAATTCGATTATAGAATTATCGTTAACTTTTGACAGTTAAGAACAATGCCATAACTTCGAACATCCCCGACGTCGTCACTGCCTATCTACTATTTTTAACAATTAATACCTGTCACTGTCGCAACTGCTGAACGTTCATTTTCGAAGTTAAGACTACTAAAAAATTATCTGAGAAGCAGCATGTCACAAGAACGTTTGAAGGGACAATTTCCATTTTAAGCATTGAATGCGAGCAGGCTCGAAAACTTGCAACTGATGCAATAATCGACGAGTTCGCCAGGAAAAACACCAGGAGGAATAAGCGCTTCTTATAATTAAAGTTAAAAAAAACCAAACTAATGCATTTTTATGAATTTTTGCAATTTGTCACGAGGTATTTTTTGGGGAGGGGGGGCCCACACATAAATCTTGCGGGGGGGCCCTGGGACTTTCCGCTACGCCGCTGCATCCATCCATTATGTAAGTGTAACTCTTCATGCATTCGTTTATCCACTTATTTCATCTATCATCCATACATCCATACATCTCATTTATTGGTTTGTTCACTTATTCCATTGATCCATTCATGCACCATGCTTTAAAAAAGTCATTCGAGCTAGGGCCAATTTAACCCCGCCCCTAGCGGAAGGTCTGATAGTGATTTTGAGTATTTTGATATTTTCACTTGTACTGTAACGGGTTTCGTCTAGTTTGGACACCGATTCCAATTTATTTGGACACCCCGTCGTCCAAATGTGGCGCCGTAAAAATCAGAAAAGTATTAATTGTGATTGGTGATAGTTGAAAATAAACTTTGTTTATGCGTATGTTCTCTTTTATACCTTAAATACGAGACAAATTTTTTTTTTTAATTTCAGGGGTGCACAAAACATTTATGTATTGAGCAAATGGTCTTAAAAAGTGGTTATGAATAAATACTATCATTTAACTTTCTATTTTCACTTGTTTGCCAAAATGGTTTCCAGGTTTGTCCAAATGTGTCGCCATACGGTTCGATTTGCAATTCTTGGCAATCAATGAAACTTGTAAGTATAATTATCTTGATTACATGGATTTTTAATTTAAGGGGTGTGCTGTGCCCCAAATGTGAGTTTGCCCCATCTGTAACGTAACGAACTGTAACGTTCCGAGAACAGAGTGGAAGTTTTGAAAGTGTCTTGAGTACTTTGATACACATTCTTTCGATGGGTGCCCCCACCAGGGGTGTCCAAATACGAAGAAATCAAGAGCAATATATTAATGATAATTGCTATCTTGACAAAAAATGAAAATGTCTGGAAGTATGTAGGCTAAACCCTAAAATACTTGATGGTATGACTTTATTAAAGGGGTACAATACCCTACATTATATATACATTTTGTAATTACTTTGAGCATAAAATATATACGGTTTGCCCCATCGGTAAGACGGTAACCCCCAGGCCCCCGTCATCAACATCGGTCAGAAGGTTTAAAACTGTTTATGTGTACATTATCTTTCGATTTTCACTTGTCAGCAAACATAGGTCAGCAGATATGTGAGTACGTGAAATTGCCCCCCCCCCCCCCCCCCCCCCCCCACCCACAAATTTGACATTTGATATACCGCTATCGTTTGTGCATCGTTTGTCCACGTTTGTGCACGCATCCATTTCGTTTGTGCACAAACGAAGAACCCGATGGACAATAATTTATTTGGGGAGGCTAACTTCATGTGAAGTTAGACCCCCCCCCCCCCCCCGTACAAAATTCAGTAGTTTTCTACACGTAGGTCGTTTGTGAATCGTTTGTGCACGCATGTACTCCGTTAGTGCACTAACGGTTTGCCTAGAATAACAAAACATTGCGGGGGGGGGGGGGGGGGGGGGCTGACTTCACGTGAAGTTAGCCCCGCCTGCAATTTTTTTTATTACAGCCAAACCGTTAGTGCAGTAACGGAGTACATGCGTGCACAAAGGTGGCACAGACGATGCACAAACGACCTACATGTAGAAAACAACTGATTTTGTTATTTTGTGTGGGGGGGGGGGGGGTAATTTCATGGGAAGTTAGCCCCCCCCCCCCCCGGAATGTTATTCGATTACAGATAAACCGCTTGGGCACTAACGGAGTACATGCGTGCAAAATGACCTACGTCTAGGAAACATGTGAAATTTGTTCATGGGGGGGGGGGGGGGGCTGACCTCAAGAGAAGTAGGCCCCCCGGAATTTTATTGTATCACGTGTAGGAAACATGAGAATTTAATTTGGGGGGGGGGGGGACTAACTTCATGGGAAGATAGCCCCCCCCCCCCCCCGGAATGTTATTTTAACACAGCCAAACCACTTGTGCACTAACGGAGTAGGATACATGCGTGCACAAACGATCCACAAACGACCTACGTGTAGGAAACATGAGATGTTGGTTTGGGGGGGGGGCTGACTTCACTTGAAGTTAGCCCCCCCCCCCCGCCATTTTTTATTATTGTAGCCAAACCGTTAGTGAACTAACGCAGTACATGCGTGCACAAACGTGCACAAACGATGCACAAACGATCTACGTGTAGGAAACTTCTGAATTTTGTTTGGGGGGGGGCTAACTTCACATGAAGTTAGCCCCCCCCCCAAATAAATTATTTTCCATCGGGTTCTTTGTTTGTGCACAAACGTAATGGATGCGTGCACAAACGTGGACAAACGATGCACAAACGATTTAGGTACATAATACATATCAAATGTCAAATTTGTGGGTGGGGGGGGGGGGGGGGGGGGGGGGAGGGGCAACTTCACGTACCCCAGATATGTAGAAATATGGAGAATGTTAATTGCGATTCTTGACAATTACTATTTTTGGACGTATGTAATCTGTAACACCGAAAATAATATATTACATACATTTTTCATTTTAAAAGGTGCACATTACTTTTAAATACATATTTTTTGGGTCTAGGCCTACTCTGAGTATAAAATAGGCCGTAACTGACACATCCATCAGCGGAGTCAAAATGTTCAGTCTTAAATTTATATATATAGGGCCTACATTAATTGTGTCTTGAGTTTGTCATTATAGGCTATGTTTGTTATTTTGTAACCATTGACACTTAACATACTAAGTGACATGAATTTGTATTTTAAAGCGTGATTACTCCTGAAAATGTACAATTAAAATAAATATTAAATTACTTACTTATAAACTAGTGATCAAGATATTTCATTAGAGTGGTCGTATGGGACATTTGCGATGAAAGAATTTCAGGATGTCTAAAAAGACACGCCAAGTTAGACACATTTTTCTGAGAGAGAGAGAGAGATAGAGAGAGAGAGAGAGAGAGAGAGAGAGAGAGAGAGAGAGAGAGAGAGAGAGAGAAAGAGAGAGAGAGAGAGAGAGAGAGAGAGAGCTGTCGTTATTGTTAGGCGTGGCGCGTCGGAGAGCGATTTATCGACTGATTGGTTGATTATTTGATTGATTGATTGATTGCTTGATTGCTTGATTGCGTGATTGCTTGATTGCTTGATTGCTTGCTTGATTAATTAATTGAAGGTCTTTATTTAAGGCGGATTAAGGCCAGTTGGGCCTTCTCTTACATTAAATCCAAACTAATTTATAATATAAATACAAATTGGTGATGGATGTTATAAACGTACAAACTTTTAACTTATACACTAACAAAATTCTATAATCTCATTCATCCATCTCATTTACGTACTCTATTTATTTTCAGTTTTTCACTTGTCCATAATGGATAAACCCAAAGATAATGGTAGCATTGATCACATTACATGAACGAGTACGAGAAGCTGTCTGAAATCAAAGTTCATAAATGTGTTGAGTTTAGGTTTAATTTTATCCTAAAAGTAAACCTGAATTTTAGGTAGGTAAAATATTATTTTCATACTTTATATTATTTTTTTCTATTCATCAATGTATTATGAACATACATCCCGGTTGTAGCCTGCAGGACTACTGCATGCATGGGGCTTTTGCCCCCTGGAATGTGCATTTGTTACTTAATATTATGCTATTTGTTTAAATACAGGTATCTAGGAAGAAATATTTTTTCTCGTTCTTTTTTGGTGTACACTAAAAAATATGATATTATTGGAATGCAAATTACATTCATATCTTAAATACCTACGTAAAATAAAGTTTTCTTGTAGAAACTGTTAATGAATCAATCAATAATTAATATAGGTATAACTTAAAACGCACAGGGAGTGTACTTTTGTTATTCGACTACCTTCTCAATTTTATGATTTGATTTTCGACAGAGATATTGAAAAATTTGCATTTTTACAGTCGTTCCACAACAACCTTGTGCATGTTAATATCGAGTGAGGCATTGGCCAACCAAAGTACACAAGTATTTGAAAAAGCCACCCTCTGAATGAGAATTGGCTCCGACTCACTCACCCATGTCCCATGACGTATCCAATTCCATTCACAATGCTGCTTGGAGTTGTGAACCTTGTAATCTTAGGCTTCGTCACGTCTATATAGTTTGTGTGATTAGGATATATATTTTATGATGGTGATTCTAAGGTGACTCGTGAGGGTTTCGAACCTGTGACCTTTAGTTTAGTTAAGTTTAGTTTAGTTTAGTTTAGTTTAGTTTAGTTTATAGTTACTTATAGTAACCCTTAGGTTGGAATTCATAGTCGGGCCCTACACCTAGGGGCACCCATTGTTGCTATGGATTTGTTTTGTTTATGGGAAATAACATGGAAACAACTGTTACCTTGGCAACAATGGGCGCCCCTAGGTGTAGGGGACGACTATGAATTCCAACCTTAGACTGAGACTTGCGTTCAAACAAGAGCCAACATGCATGGTCGAAGTCTAACAAGATTTATAGATTATATTCTATTATTCAAATATAATTCGTGTTTAACATTAACGAGTAAACGGACAGTGAAAAGTAAACAAGTACATTATATTATTTTACTTGTGCTTTGCTCTAGTCAAACGTATTCATCAAGGTCAGTGGAAGTGATTTTCCTATCACAATATGTTTTATTTGCTTTTTGATGTTTTCTCAATTTTCGGTAAATTCGATAACCTTTCCTTTCTCAGTATACGTAGCTCGATTATCCTCGTTGGATAAAAACCGTCTATTGACACTGAACCGTGCACTGAACCGAACTCATCAATCCCGGTGTGTCAACTTGTTAATTTGGTATGCTTTAAAAGTGGTTATATTATGACGTCTTGTTAACAAATAGTTTGATTTATTGTAAAGCCAAAACAATTATCACTTTAAAAGTGCATTTATTATTCTGTCCTAACGCTTGCGCGTAAATCGAACATTCCACGCAGTTTCATCAAGTCTCGTCATTGGCTACTCGTGGTAGATATCATTTTGTATAAGTTATCTCATTGGTGCGCCTAACGCTCCATAAAAAGAACACGCAATAAGCCCCGCCCCCCAATGTTTTGCCGCTTGATGACGCTCCTCCTAGTCGTGATTCGATTGGAGCATTATAAAGCAAAGGGCATGATGGGTATAAACTGTATCAAGTGGTGGGGGAGTGTGATATTGCAGGCGAGATTGGGAGCTCATTGATTCCGAATGGTCGAGGTAGAACACGTTGTCCCAGAGCTGCGCGCTTCACCCAAAACATTTCCACACGGCGACTCGACAGCAGCAACTGCCAAGTCAGTCAGTTAGTGCGGTGTGAAACATTCGGTGTTAATAAACTGCTGTGTCAAGTCTTCCTGCCTGGGAGTCGGCTAGGGCTACGCGTGGTAGCCCACTAGGCCTAACGTGTGGGCAAGTGGACGGGTGATTGGGTTGTTTTTTGACTGTGTAGGGTTTTCCCTTAAATCAGCCAAAATTCGGGTCAAAAATAGGGAACCGGTCGCGGTCTACCAGATGGATCCCCACGAGAGCGACATGGAAGGCAGCGTGGTGAGTTCTTTTTATATAATCCATTCTTAATTAATTAGCGTAGTTTGAAGTGCCTGTCGGTCAAACGTAGCCTACCAACTAGAGGCCTACGTGTGTCTGACTGGCTTGTTGTTGATTGCCAGCGGCATGTGCGCGGTGGGTTAACTAAGCCGCCGGCTCGCAACAACGTGTAGGGACAGGACCGACTCCGTGTTTACTTGGCTCTTGCATGAATGAGCACCAGGGGTGTCCATTGAAAACACGCGTGACAAACTCGCACGCGGGAAATATTAGACAGCTGTTACAGGGTAACTCATCATATCATTATCACTGGTTCACTCGCGAAATTTCCTTGTAGAAAATTACCCCCGCGTTTGGATACGGTGTAGAATAATTCAAGGTAGTCCTAAAGAATCGTTCGAGGCGATTAGTCATAAATCATTTGTCGTTGAGTATGTTGTTTAATAGCAACAACTCATGTAATTTGTTTGTTTTTTATTTATTTATTTATTAAAGTTCAGAGCTCAAAAGTTACCCTTGAAATGTTGAAGAGTTGGTTGAAATCAAGGTTATTCGATGGGTTGAAATGTCAAAATTTACCCTTTGCCCTGATGGAAGAACATAGGCCTACGCTATAATATATAGGATGTGCACATTGCGAATCACGCTGGTGATATATGCGAACGGGTTATAATTCGCTTAGATTGCGTCAGAGAGTTTATTTGTACATTAAAATTATTTGTCAATTATCAATAACAAGTCGTAGTTATTTGAAAACAATAATTTCCAATATCTCCGGTTGACGGACGTAAGATCTACATTCTACTACTTCTACTACGTCATACTTGATTACAACATTTTATGGGCTCAAGGGATACAGTTTCCCGTTTGTGATGGGGGTGAAATTAGTTAAAATAATTCATATTTTGACTTTGCTCTAGGTCTAGGTGCAATACAAATTAGAAACAATCAATATCGCAGACAACGATTTCCGGTTGTAGGGAAACGATGGCCCTTGTTTTATACTTATCTTATATTCTTATCTATCAAATTGAGTGATATCAAATGTTAGTAGGTCTAATGTACTGCAAATTTTAATTTATACAATAGTCCTGGCAACTTCCATAGATGTGTGGCTCCATTTTCTAAAAGGGTACGACACAAATCCCGAAACCTTACAGTTTAATATTTGCACAACTTGACATAGATGCAAAAACATTAATATTTAAAACTTATTTCCACAAGTCTTCTCCGGAGGCATAAAGGACCTCGTGTGCAGAATTTGTTTCCGTGGGTTTGGTGATTATAGACACATGTACGATGTAAGGGGTCATTTGGAATGATAAGTATAATTTCTATCCTGCCCGTTTACATTTTATTTGCGTAACGAAACCGTCAATAAGTTTATCTTCAGCGCGACAGTGTGTGAATACACATGTCTTAAATGCACTTGTAAATTATTTTATTTTAGGAGCCTCTAAGACCTTAATCGTGTCAGTGAGATGTTGATTTTCACATCAGATCACGGTTGAGTAATGACTGAGTAGAGATATAGTCTATATCGGCGCGGGCGGGTAAAAATATGTTTCAATATGCTTCGTCTATATCGGGCACTTACGTTCAATTCGGGTCAACCTGCTGCGAGTATTTGCTACAGACGTTTACAGAGGTACGTGTTTGTTTGCAAAGTTGTTCCAAAAAGTGATTTATGATGAATGGACGACAACCCTGTCAACCTAAATTTATAGGAGTTTCCTTTGTTGATCTTGGATCATCTGCATTACTATTTACAAGATTCTCATTTGGTGTTTTCGTTGTATTTATTGTCCTCCTTTGTAAATCAGTTTTATGACTAAATAGGATAATAAATTAGTAAGAAATATAAAACAATATTTTATTATTCACGTTTTAATAAATGCATTGTATATTCAATTGCTTACATATCATTATAGTGACCAACTATTACAGGGAATGCATAGGCCTACATAAAAAATGCGTCCAGCTTGTCGGTATTAAAAACTAAAGCCCATTTATCTGCAACAGGACTGTGTTATGGTTTGGTTTCATCCCGCGTCGAAGCCGAAGCCAGGCCGGCTGCAAAGCTTTCGAATGTGGGAAACAACGGGAGGGACTGATAACCCTACAATTATAGTCTACCTCCCTACCGTGTATTTTGATCGTGAGGGGAACGAGAGCACTGGCGTATTTTGCGTGCAACCCTTTCACCAATCCTATTTGTTGGTTGTCTGCTATCTGACACGTCCCAGCAAACACAAGGAGGTACTAAGGATGTACTCAGTTCATACTACGCCGTCCTAGTAGGAAGATCTTAGGATATCCTTTAAGTATCCTAGGAGGTCCCAGTACTTCTTTAGTCCATCCTCACAACGCGCATAATGTCACAGGAAATAGGAGGTTTATCCTGTTAGTATGCACTGAGGGTGTTGTTAGGAGATCCTACTTATAGGAAGTCTGTACTGAAGATAGCTTCAGTCTGTTCTTAAGAGCTCCTTAGTCTCTCCTACTTAGGACTTAGGAGGCACCTCTTAATTTTAGGATGTCCTAGGAAGGACTTAGGAGGTCCCTCTTAGGACATCTTACAATTAAGAGGTGCCTCCTATTTGATTGCGATCTTAATTACTTTACCTACCCCTGTTTCTTCTTTTTGCACTGGGCCCCATGCTAAAGCATAGAAAACAGTGCAAAACATACCAAAGGTGTAGGTAAATCAATCGAACCTATCAATGGTATAATGACAAAGTATTTACCAGATACGCATTTCAATGCCGGTTAACGTTAACATAATATGTGCTCTGTGATTGGTTGTTGGGCGGTCTGAGGAAAAGCTGAGTTGAGGAGCACATGAGGAACGACTACGCATCTGACCCGTTGTGTGTAGTGTATTTTTTTTACAGTATTTGCACATCACTAAAAAACAGGACAGTAATGATTAAATCTCAACAACCTTAATGAAACAAATTCCACCAACTTAAAAATATCCCGGTCGCCAGATGCACGGGTCATACAAAAAAGAAAAACATAAAAAACCTAGCAAATACTTCCAAACTTAAAATGTATGAGGCCAATAAATACCAACATTTATGATTTAACATATTTTGGTCAACTTTGCTCATTTTAAACACATAATGAATGTTACTAAACAAAAATTGCTAATAATTAATTTCAAGAAAAGAAAAACACGGCAGTCAATTTACACAAGAGACTTTCTAGCAGTTATATCCTAGAATTTAGGCCCCCCAACATAAATGTTTTTGATTTCACTCGCTGACTGCAGTGGCGTAGCCATTCGGCAATTTCATGTTTGATGGCCAAGTGCTCTGCCCCACTGCAGGTCAAGACCTTCGGCACAGCATCTGATGAACAAAAATTCCAGGGTTATATCTATCTAATAGTGTCCATACTTCTGTACACAGATGTGGTGTGCATGAAGCCATGTGGTACGCTTAGGTCACAGCTTAGGTCTATACCTAGGCCTACCCTAGGGCAACCATAACCATAAACATGAGGACATATGAACTAAATATAACAAGATGGTATTACTCACCAAAGCTTTCTTGACGAAGGATTTTCCTTTACGAACTACACAATTTTAAGTAAACTTATTATTAATAACCCCTATAATAGACTTTATAAAGGCGAAAGCCACTGCGTACAACCTGCGAAATCAAAGTGAGCGTGCCTGAGCCCTCAAGCCTCGCAAGCGTCATTGCATCAGCATTTGTGGATTCTTCCTTTACAGGAGGTTGTTAGGAGGAATCTAGAACATCCTAATAGGATATCCTAATTCTAGCTCTTGCTTCCTAGTTTCAGTACATGAAACTATTTCTATGAGGTTGTTAGGAGGGATCTAGAACATCCTAATAGGATATCCTAGTTTTAGCACTGGCTTCCTAATTTTAGTATCTCCTCAGGAGCTCCTGTGTTTGCTGGGGTCATACTACGATGGTGGCACCCCCGAACCCCGAATAACATTATACTATAATAAGTTTTGAGAATAATGTTCAAAATCGAAATAAATGTGTAACGGTGAGATGAGGGCAATCTTTGATCTTCAGCACACAGAGCGTACATGCACAGTGTCTGTGCTCGGTATAGCTAGACCTTTCTGTCGGTGTGAAGAGACACGGGAGCTGAGCTGAGCGTTCCTCACAACCTTGATATCCTCTACTTTATTGATCTATAATTGCAGTAAATTGCCAAGGTCTAGACTGTAAACATGTTTTATTTCACTGAGCTATTCAATTGATTGATATTCAATTCGATTCCATACCGGTTATTTTCTTCGAATGTGTTCTGTTCTTCACGCGCGCTGTGTCCGTCTCAAGTTACCTCATTTCGCCTGTACAACGATGATTGTCGAGACGATGGATGAGTGAAATAAATATATAGGATGCTGTAGGGGCGATGTAGCGGAGGAACCAAGAGGCGTGCATGGGATGAAGCAAGTGCATTGTTCACGGAACTCTCTTGTACCTGTCTGTATGTATGTGAACTTTTGTGGGATATTCGGTCACAGTAGAATTAGTTTTAATTATGTTGTTTATCAAGTTACACTATTGTAATATACACTCATTGGCTATCCTCTTGAACCTGACACGCCAACGGATCATATTACAAACAGAATTTTCGACAGGACGCTTGTATGTTCAACTCATATTCTTATAAAATATGGAGATATTGTGTATAGTATATTCATTTAATTGCATGTGGATTATTGAAATCCAAGATTGCAAAACATCGCAGGTGTTCGTGTTCCGTATAGGTGTTGATTGACGCGAGGAAGATGTATTGACAATCGACATACAAACAACCCTCGTAAATGTCCTGCTATTACGGCGAATATGTAAAACGTTAATCGTCGGAAATACTCTCTCACTCAACCAGTTTTCCGTTTGCTGGTGTTGGCAGAGTTACAAGAACTCCGTGGCCTGCATGCATGCATGGGTAGCTGCAGACGTCGCGGGAAAACTTGTGCTTAGTACGTTTAAAACCTCAAAACAAGTTTCCGCAAAGAATTTATTCCCGTTTTCATTATTTAAAAATAAAGATCTATGAAATAACACTTACCGGGGCGGATAATCTACTTCGGAGGTTTTCCCGGCCGGAGTCAACTATACTAACGAGGGTTTCGGGTGTAACCGTGTGAAAAAGTGGAAATAATCAATGCTTCGCCCATATTGCAATGGGCTTCTTCAGGGGCCTTTGGAGAGTGTTGACACTGACATCAACCACTTTCACAAAGGGAACTCTGGACAGTGATGCTAACAGAATAACACGTACACTGTCGCAAACTCTCCAACGGTCCCTGAAGAAGCCCATTGCAATATGGGCGAAACGTTGGATTATTTCCACCTTTTAATACGGTTATACCCGGAAACCCTCGTGGCGGGCGTTCTCTGGTTCCTTTTTACCCAATGTTTGGCGGGAAATAGGATACTACTTTTCTTTTCAGTCTGCGGTTTTTACGGACATTTTGCATAGACAATCATAAACATTTGAGACTATTTGCATGATATATACTGCGTTTTTTCAAATTCACTTTATTATACTTTAGCTGCATTGTTGTGCACTTTCAAATTGTATCGTATATATTGTACAGCTGTATATTGTATATAAATGTAGTAAATTAATGAATGCATTTAATTAATATCTTTCCGATTATTATCACTTATATCAGAAACTTTGAAACGTCCCCATTGTTTGTTGGTTGATGCGACCGCCCTAGCACGAATACACCTTGATATATTCTAATATTATTATGTTGTTACCGATAGTGGAAGCATACGATGCTGCGACTCGGGAGTCGCGTGTTCGCTTCTCTCCACCAATAACTGTGAAGGTTTGGGATGGAGTCGCGTGCACAGTACACACAGCCCTTAGATAAGAATACCTGTATTGGTAAGGGCTACTTTGTTCTTGTATGAATGTAAAGAAAGCTCTCAACACTCGCACTTTTGTATATTCCCTTCAATTTCATCGGCGGGCCGTTTGAATAATGATAATAATGATTGTGCAGTAATCATGTTATCCTACTTTTCACTTATAGTTTGATCTTATTTGATTTTTATATAAGAATCTATATCAAATTTAAGTATGGTACCGATTGATTTTTAGTTTTATGTCCTTCAAAAATTTTGACAAATTCATTTTATTATACCTGTGTGTCCTGTCCTCTATAAAAGTTATAAACGTCCACATATAGTCTACTATATTCGCATCACACCTTATACTAATCAAGCAAAGTCCCTGTTGATGACATGCTATACATGCATAATATTAACTAATCACTGGAGGCGTGGTTTCACGAACTATGTAGTTGATCTCTTGGTCGATATTTTCTTGAGACGCAATTCACATAGACACAGTGAATACAGTTCAAAGTTCATTTGAATTTTCAAGTCTGTAAGTAGCAAGATAATTTTAATTTAGGCGCATCTATCTATTCATGAATTATTAGCTTGTAAGTTAAAAAAACTTATGACTAAAACATTTTGTAATTCAACAAATTAGACAACGTGATAAGGCCTCGGCAGGTTTGTAACCTGATCGCAATCGTCACTGAGAACAGCTACTGTGGTGTGGAGAGAATTGTGTCGGGGCTTTGCCAAAACAGTGTTATCCTCCATCTCGACACGCACGCGAACATGTTCGCTAAACGTATAAATTAATATAAATAAGATTCACACAAAAGGATCGCAGTAGAGGAGGCGGGGCCCCCCCGGTTGGAGGTAGGCCCATGTATGACATGCGTATCGCACACTTGCGCAGTGGCGGGCGACAATACGACCGGACAAGTCACGTTTTGGATTCATAACGTTGTAAGCTGAAGCTTCCCCCCCCCCCCCCCCATATACGGGGCACACACAGACAGCACACTTGACTTGAGTTGAGAGAGTCAATCTTATTCACCTGTAAGGTTTATTGCTTGTTCCCCTGGTGACACTGGGAGGTGGTGGAAGCTTTTGCCGCCGTTGCTAAACGTGTATTTCAAATTTAGTTATTAGGAAATAAATCTAAACAAGAGATTGAAAAGTTTAGATTGCAATTATTAGCAATAATAACAGTGGTTATTGCCGTATGAATCCATCTGTCTATCATAAATCGATAGAGAAGGTTCAGTGGTAAAACACGATACATAATTCTATCCCCAAGTTTTCCTCGGTCGTACCTGGAATGTTGAGAATTCGTCCCCTATAATATCCAATTTGCCCTAATACAAGATCCACTGAAGTCCTATCACATCAGCAACAGGGATAGGATTTCCCGCGAAACTTTATCGTTATTCTCCACCAGCCACCGCAACTGCCGTCGTAGGATTTTTACAAAACAATGCAGTTTGGAATTAATGATAATCTGAACTTTTCTGATAGTCTGAAGACGTCAATATACAACCACTAATGTAGTACCGCTATTTGATCTTGACTAATGATAAGTTCACATGGCGATGGAATTGCGTATACCATATTATTATTCTTACACAGGGAGAAAAGAAAGTCAACATTTCGGCTGAACTTAGTATTTTGTTGCTTTTGTTCTGAAGAACACCTTGTAATAACGTTATTTCAAAGGGGTTTATTGATTTGTTTCTAACTTCATTTGCAAGGGGAAAAGACAACTCAAGCAATCTTTGGTTATGTTAAAAATACGTTTTTATTGTGTCGCGTTTCCACAGTATAGATGTTCATTTTGGCTCAAGGTCTGTTCTCAAATTATCTCGAGCAGTGACATATGGCTACCCACCTACAAACACAGGATTATGAGATAAGACATCTGACTTCTGTACAGGGGACTGTAGGAGTTTAGGGTCATTTCTATTTGTATCATTTACATAATCAAGTTGCATTGGTGTCGACAATAATTGTAGCATTGTAATTTGCAACCAAGATTGTTAATCTGCTCATGTTTATGCAAAAATATGTTTATCAAGTCTCCGTAAAAGTTATACATAACACTCTGGTATTAATGAAGATGTTTTTACCCACTGCTGCTTACCTTAGCACGAAATTTGTGTATAAGGACAGAGGTATTAATTTTGCCATTGTGATGTTGTGAGCAACTATACATGTCGCAACGCAAGTGCAGGTAAAGTACATCAGATGCATGAGTGTAGCCTATATACTAATGTCACTACGGGCCACTTTTGCCGTCTTTAAGCTTTAGAGCTCGTTAAATGTAATAGTGTTGTAGTAGCTTGTAGTAGGTATATACTTGTACTTGTAGTACTTGTGTAGTTGGACTTTATAAACATGCTTCGCTAAAAGCCATGGTGATACATATTACAACAATTAATATACAAGTTATGTGAATACACGTGTTGACATATACTCATAAAAAGAAACCTATATTCATAATTATATACTTGGAAATGTTGATAGTTTTGTTTTTGGATTGGCATATTGCTAGAAATTTAAGGCTGGGCCGTACTGGTTCACTCACTCATCAACACACCTTGTAAACTTACCTGCCTGCATACATACAAAACTGCTTGTATACTACTTTTCTAGGCATACAAATTATTCATCTTCAACTTATATCGTCATTAATCGCAAATTACCCCCACCATTATCGAATGTCAATTATAAATAAATTATATCACAAAGGAATGGACCAAGCTTATTTCAGTTTAAGTTTCGCAGTCTCTCCATCCCTCCCCCCCCCCCCCCCCCGACGCAAAAACAATTTAGCAAATATATATATGTACATAAGAGAAACACACAAATATACAGAGTTGCGTAAGTTACTTTTAAAAAGGAACTTTTAAAAAGTTAAGTTACTTGCCTTTAAAAGTAACTTTTAAACGTTAAAAGTTCCTTGTTGGAAAAAGTAACTAAAAGTTACTTTAAAAATTAAAAGTTACTTTAAAAATTACTTTAAAAGTTACTTTTAGGAAATTTTGATGGGTAGTGGCAGTTTAAAAAAATTACAAAATACTACTTCTTACCTGAAAAGATTTATTGAAACATCGTCAGACGTACGGTCTCGTATAATGGCGTACAAAGCATTTAATAACCTACTTTACTTAGTAAAATATGAATCTTAATATTGAATATTGATATATAGGTACCTTACTGGTGAACCGTGAAACCCTATGAATGATGTCATGATTATGATGAATGATGTGATACAATGATAGTAACCAATTAATTTTAATTTGCTGTTTGTAACTAACAGGCTTACCCAGGGGGGGGTCGAAGATTTTTGACCTGAAACAGCCGCAATACGAGTGTTTTGCTGTTGGTACATTTAAAAAACCATAGGCTGTTTCAAAAGTAACTTTTCATTTTTTTTTTTAAAGTTCCTTATCAATAGTAACTTTCAACGTTAAAAGTTACTGTCGAGGAAAAAGTAACTAGTTAGCCTAAAAGTTACCGAAAAAGTAACGCGTTACAAGTAACGCGTTACTTTCAAAAAGTTACTACTCAACTCTGCAAATATACTCCTTCTTCCATGAACACACACACACACCATCGATCACCATAAGAAACCGGAAATTTGTTTTGCACTGGAGTGTCATGGGAGGTATACTTATACTCGGGCATACGGAGTATATACTAAAACTATATTTTGGGTATACATAGTGACCTACGAAAGCACTCTCAAAATTCTTTAAGTCCACTAATTGCAAGGAAAGAAATCAAAAGACATCTGAGGCTGTGAGCCTACTCCCTCCCCCCCTCTCCCATTCTACAAAACCATGCATTTTCCCTGGAATGTGTATGAATAGGATGGTTGGTAAGATAGCCGACTTTCGTTTCTGCTGTAGGAAAACGAATATGTGAACTGCTTAGTGAGTGCATGTTACAAAAAATGAAAAAAAATATCACGACTTCTTAATTAATTATACTCTGACTAGTTATCCAAATTTCAAACCAATGGTGTTACATCATAAAAGTAAAACATAGCACAATATTTATCAGTCAAGACACTTGACATGACATACTTAGTCTAACATTCACAATAAGTGTATAAGCTACGTACATTTAAGTTAATTATGTTAGAAATAAAGTTAGCCGTGATATAATTTAATGTTTGTTGCCAGGCTCGTCGGCACAGACATGTCACATAATATTGATAGAAAATGATGCAATACCATTTGACAATATTCATAGAAGTGGCCTGCACTTTTCATCTCAAAACAATGGCTGCTGGTGCTTGGATGCTGATTGGCGTAAGATTGGCACGGTGGCTCCGCCTGGTGTCCCTGAATGGAATAGATTGCAGTGCAGATGCCTCTCGTTCCTTGATTGAAGGTCCGTCGACCCCGGATAATCCTTGCAGGTGCAATCATTTGACATTTCAAGGAACAGCTTTTGTTTTCATAATAACAGACCACTTTAAATAATCATTCCCGTGAGCCAATAGTGCTTACTGAGAAATCACGTTTCTCCCAGGCATTTACCAATAGTGTTCTCACTGGTGGAATCGAATTGAATCACTCACTATTCAGTATTCACTATGTGTGTCTGCTACTATGTCACTGGCTTCGATCGAGGGTCGAACCCACCTACGATATGTTGGGACAGAGACTGGTCAACGTCACGCCCGTTATACCTTGACAAGCTTCGAGAGGCCTCTGCTTCCGCCGTGGCTCATGCGGTTGGAACGTCCCATGAAGACTCCTCTCCTACGACGTGGGTTTGAATCCCACATAAGGATTTTTTTTTTAATTTCCCTTTTTTATTATCTTTTAATTGTCCTTTTTAAATTGTCCTGTCACCACTCATCATCTCGAATAGCATTATCACATTAATAGAGACGTAAAACAACAAGGAGCTTACTCATTCAAGAGGTCTGTAGGTCTGTCTACCAAGGTTCTTCATAGTGGTTTATGCTGGCATACTTCATGCTCTATATAGCATCTTTTTTACCAACCAAGGGTAATCGAGGCAGCAATCAGGTGACGGAAATTCATTTGGAGGCGATGTCAATTGATATCATTTTTAGTTTACTGAGTCTGTGTTGATATATAAAGTTATACCGATAGAGGTGGCTCAGCGGTAGGACGCGAGACTCTAATTCGGGAGGTCGCCGGTTCGATTCCGGCCACCGGCAGTCCTGACTGAAGGTTTTTTCCGAGGTTTTCCTCAGTCGTAAAGGCGAATGCTGCGACTATAAGTCATACGATCAGCCCTCGGACATTCCTCCCCAGCTATCTAAACACCCTAATAACCTAGTTAGTCACCTGAAGAGGGGCACATCAGGTAAAGCTGGCTGGTGTGCACCCTATTACAGGGATTCATACAAACATAATTATTATTATATAGTTATTATATATATATATATTGCACTGTTGTGTATATACCAACCGATTGTGAATGTGTGTTTCTATTCCAATCCGGTCCACAAACATGAAGGTGTCTTCCCTTACTGCCAATTTCCTTAATTCGTACGAAATGTTTTCCTAATGCCAACATTCCTACTTGCTTGTAAAGGAGTTGTTACATGCCTCGTTGTCGGTGCTATGGGAACTGACGATTCAGCATAAGTGCATCTTGCAAAATGAGAAAGATTTGATTTGATTGACTCTCCGATAAGACGTTGGAGTTAGGGGTTACGTTTTATTCCGTTATTGCAAACACACAATGTAAACGTATGTTGGTAGTATGCCAATTAATATGTTGACAGTGTGCCATAATATCAAAGAGAACAGTGTAGGTTATACCCGTTTTATTCGCAGCAATGTCAGTTCCCATAACGCCAACAACGCCCTTGGAATGCATCATGTCATACATGTAACACGGCTTTCATGAGCAGGTTGAATTGTTGGCTTTGTGGCTTTATAGGGGAAATAAAAGGTTGTGTTGGCGTTACGGGAATTGGCATTGAGTAACCGCTCCAAAGTTGACAAATACAAATATTACATGAAAAAAATTCCTTTTTTTAAAACAACGCTTATATTTAAACGTACTAAAAAGTAAAAAATAAATTTTCTCCCAACACATTTTTGCCTTACTCGGAAAATAAAAGCGTTGGGCGCTTTCCCTCCTTGAACAACAAAATTATGTAATCTGTCAATACCGTAAGCGCCCAACGCTTTTATTTTCCGAGTAAGGCAAAAATGTGTTGGGAGAAAATTTATTTTTTACTTTTTAGTACGTTTAAATATAAGCGTTGTTTTAAAAAAAGGAAATTTTTCATGTAATATTATTTTATACTTTTTCTAAACGAATGTTGTAATTGAATATGTGCTCACAGGACGTCCTAACTGTCTGTGACTAATTTCCCATATTAAGCTTTGTTTGATTGATTAATTATGATGAATTAATTGATTAACTAGTTAGTGTTAAAAATTGATTCATGTATTTTCATCAAGAATATAAGTCTGTGTGAAAAATTTCAGCTTGATCAGACATTGCGAAGTTGGTGAAATATTGATTCCCATATAAAACTTTGATTAATTAATTATGATTAATTAATTAATTAATTAATTAATTAGTAAATCTGTTAATTGAATCATCTATTGTCATCAAGAATACGTATGTGTGAAAAATTTCAGCTCGATTGGACATTGAGAAGTGGGTGAAATATCGATTATAAGATTCCGTCCAGACAGACAAACACATGAAGCTAATATAAGCGTTGTAATAATAAAAAAAAGTAGAGAAGTCGTCTTCCAGCCATGAATTTATGAGAGAACGTCGTCAACATTTTCATTTTTGTTTTGATTGAAAATTGAAACATACATTACTGAATTAGTGAATTATCATTGCTAAGAAGTAATGGCCTTCTCTCTCAAGAGGCAGCCAGTACTGACAAGGTACCATGTCCAACGCTTCGTTATTGGCAGATCACTCGAAATCTTGTTTAGCAGTCGACCACTCTCGTTTAGTTTGATCGATTGATATGTTCGTTCGTGTCAAACAAATATATGTTACCAGACGAGCGAATTGGTAACTGGGAAGCCAAGCGAAGGCGGAAATGAGGTAAGCCAAGACAACCTCGACGTCTGATGTGTTAGCTGTGCATTGTTTGCGTTGATAGCCCAAGTACCAAGTCTGTATTGGTTGGTATGATAAAGTTTCACACTACAATATCCTTTTCTTGCATCTTATGTTATAGATGGATATAATTTCTTTCTATTACCGGTTAGGGCAAAGATCACATGATTAGTAATAATTATCTACAGCGTACTATAAATTTTGCAAATTGGATTTTGGACCATCATATCTCTGCGTTTGTTAGTGTAGGTACAAGTACAACATGTATGTACAGTTTGTTACTGTTTGTACAAACTCAATGATCGTACGTCGGGAAATGCTCATAATGATGCATTTATTGTTTTATTTTACTGAGGCATATATCAATTAATTAAGCATGTAAAAAATAAAACATTCCAATTTAATAAGGAACTGCTCCGAAAACCACGAAAATATCGTCATTCAACATACCTACGCCTAAACGTGTTTAATATTCTGAAATAAATTCCACTGGAAATATGGAAATGGAAATGGGAATGGAAATATGTTCCACTAGTTTCATAGCAGCAATGTGTAAACTTTGTTCTGTGTTTGGAAACAAAATGAGGCTACTCTTTGTTCGGGCAGGGTCATACGCCGTGCGCGGTGGTCGAGCGCAGGTCCTAAGCGTACGGCACTAGGGACGTCGGTTCGAATCCCGCATAAATAAAGGATTTTACAATTAAAGGGATAGTCAGATGAAGAACTAAAAAATCACCAATTAGTCATTAGTCCATGAAATTCAGTTCTGTGTAAAATATAATTGATATAGGTTGCTTCAATGCAAGAAAAAAAATAGTGAACAATTAGCTATTCTACTAGATTCCCTTCGGCAGCTCTTGCTGCATTTTTCTTCTAAAGCGTAGTGTAACTGTATCGGTTCTGAGGTCGCTGGCGCCTTCCCGATAGACAGAGGACTCATTGTGTTATACGAGACCAGCCCGCGCTCCGCGAAACGCTCGGCGACTGCGGACAGTACCGCTCAAAACAGATTGCAACTTTTCTACACATCATGTCACAAAAAAATTAATTGCAGGGTATTTTGTAGAAGTAAACGTTCGTACTAAGAAGCATGTTATCGGTAGAGAAACGATGCACATTAAACCTCCTGATCGATTTTTGATCAGTGCCCTATTTTAGCGGTGGTTTTACTTTCTCAAGGCAACATTTTTTTTATATGGGAATTACCATGAGAAAAGTTGCTCGGTGCTACTTGGTAGCACCAAACCAAATAATCGCGTTTTCTTAAATTTTTTAACCGCCTGCTTTTAAAGTATGGTATCTTTTAGTCATGTTTTTTATATTTAAAGGTGGACATCTACAAATGGTAGTTTTTTAGTTTTTCACCCGACTATCCCTTTAAACATCATGTATCACCCCTCATCGTCTCGAATAGCACGACGACGTATAACGCAGGTTATGATTCGGCATTTCACCATCTTAGTGATAGCCATTGTGTCAACATTTGTTACACCTCCAAAGAAAGCTGTTATAAAATAACTGCATGCAGCCTAGCCTACATTCATTATGATGTCCACTCCAAATTGCGACAATTAAGTAATTACGTACCAATTGTCTTGTGCATAAAACACGGTAATAGAAAGTGGGTCAAAGTCGCGAGTCGCAAAACACATGCGATTGATCGCCCAATTGCGATATCTATCGCCGAAGTAGCTACATTATTTTCAATTTTCGATTTTAATTATATAGTTTTAACACATTGAGATACCATCAGATCAGGAGTCTTGATCGTAGTGCGGGGCTGCAAGTGATGCTATTGTAGAAATATGAAGATACAGCTACAAAGTGCAAGCATTCCAAAAGTTTGTTGAAACAAATCGAAATTAAAAAAAATTATGAAAATTATAAAAATTGCTCGTACATATTGACAATTTGACATTTTTTTGATAGTATCATTTTCTTTTAATTTAAAATTTAATTTCTTTAAAATGTATCTAATTTTTCAGTCAAACCGAAATTTAGAATAGTCTTGGTTATTCCATAATCGTTTCAGACACATCATTTTGAAGTTACCTATGTTTTGTTATTTTTTTTTATTTTAAACAATTTTATTCTTAACTCGTGCTCGTCTACAGAAACATAAAACAAATACATTGTCAACAATAAATAAACAAATTAACCAAATAAAACACAATAATATAAGATAAAAAGCCCGCATAAGAGCTATCTCTTGTGCGCGAGCTGTCCAAGGTATATACATAAAGTAAAGCGAAAACAAGACGAGTGCTACAGATTAATATTATAAACAAACTAAAGCAAATTAATACAAGTAAAATCCTCTACTCCTGAATCTTAAGTAACTAAATGTAACAAAATAAAATGAAAACGGTATCAGCACAAACACAATGGTGGCAATTACTCCAGATTCCAATATTTATATATTATACATACTATTATATTATTACATTATAAAGAAACAATGTCAGAGATGAAACGAAAAATATCAAAGAAAAAGAGACTTATTTAGGCAATTAATTTAAAACTCTTTAGATTTCATTAAGAATAATTGCAGTACCCGGTGCATCAAGCCATTTCTTGAAAGAATATTTAAACACAGATAACGTGCGGCTTTTCCTAATTTCCAGAGGCAATTGATTAAACATGTACGGACCAAGGTATAATTGACATGCCTTTGACCAATAAGTTTAGATCTTTTAGAAACGTCTAATATAAATTTATAAGTAGGTTCATTACGTAGCCTCGTATCTCGTAAAAGAGGTTTATTGTCAGCACAGTAATAACTAAGAAATTTGAATGTATGAATCATCGTAGCAAAAAAATATAGGTGGCTTAAATCTGCTACTTTACTGATCTCTAAAGTCGATCTAGTAGAGTATCCTCTGGGCTTCATTAGTATTATTTTCAATAGTAATCTTTGAATAACTATAAGGGGGTTCAGATTTGATTTATAAGCGCCACACCAGCCGATAATCCCATGTAAAACAAGTTTCCCAGAACAAAACTTCTTTCCAAAAATAGTTAAAATTTAACTTTAGTTACAAAGTAAAATTAGGTAAATATTGTAAAAAAAAAAGAACAAATTTGTTATAATTATCCAAAAATACCCCCCCCCCCCCCCCCACACACACGAAGAAAATGGTATCTGAATAGGTTTAAATGACACGAGTGTTACATTAGGTATCACATCACTTAGCTATTCTATGGTTCATTCCACATCAAGTTACAAAGTGATCGGTCGTGCCCCGTGAACGAGGTTGGATCTTGAATCTTGATATGGAACAGAGTTTATGTGGAATGGAATACAGTCGCAGATAATCATTAGATTAGTTTATTAGTTAGCGTCATCTGCAGTGAAGTAACTAGCACTTCGGGGTGCTCTCTAATTGACCCATCGATACAAATGCTAGCTTGTGAGTTGTGACACTCTACTCCGGGACGTTGCCGGCTCGATTCCCGCCGCCAGTAAATCCAACCTAATTGCAAATGTTCCGTGATTTTCTAACTCATAAGTCGAATACGGATGAAATTTAGTCCTATTACACAACCCTTGTTCGTACTTCCACATTCTATTGTTCTCAAGTACATAGTTGTCACCTGCAGAGATGCAAGGCACACTACACCATAAACCCTATAGTTTGATTTTACTTGCTTATGTGCGATATGGTCACTATTTGGACTGTTAAAGATTAGTAGTAGTCCGGGTAATTAACAGAATGTAGATTTATTGACTCTCCCTCCCCCATATATTTTACCGGATTGTAACAGTTGTCCCATGACTGATAACTTTTATGTGGAGTTTTTATAGATCATTTATGGCCGTTGTCTTTAAGAGCGGAAAACAGTGACGATTTAGGTTATCACTAAAACGTAATAGGATGTAGTTATAAACAATTAATTGTCTCAGGGCGCGTGTGTGGGATTCCATTGAAATTCCTTTCGCCTGTTGATTGATCTTACAGTGCGCGAAGGGTAATTTAGACTACTCCAGTGAAAGGAATGCTCGCTCTATCATATTCCCTCACTGTATAATTTAGACTTTCGGTCCCGAAACAGACGCATTCAGCTCGGACAACATCCGTGCAGGCATGGCCTTTTGTTCTTGTTGCCTTTCTGATCTTGAGCGGTCGCAAACTGATATCTTTCCGAAATGAAAGAAAAATGACTTTCTGTGTTGTTTGGGGTAGAAAGGAAGCCGAGGGGGAGGAGGGGGATGTTGCTGGCTGGCGTCGTCTGTGAATGCTTGACCATGCACTGATCCTTTACATCTTTTTCTTGGAAAAGATCGGTTTCTTTTGCCGCTCCGTTCATAAAAGCTGCCACACGTGCTAAACACATACGCGCATCGGGGTTTCCATAGTGTGGGGTAGCTCACTTTTTCGCAAGTTCTTGGTATTACACTCATCTATAAAGTGGGGGTTTAAAAAAGAGTGGGATATATGAAATAGTATCCAGTTTCGGATTTAAGTTTTATGATTTTAAATTTATAACATAATTTTCAAAGGCATAGGCCTAACAAACTTATTGACGTCCTATTTTTACTGGAGCAATGTTGTTATTGCACATTATTGCGAATTTTTACTTATTCGCACACTGGGTATAACTATAAATATAACAGTATAAGTGTGTACGACTGATTTGATTACACAGTTTTTATTTCCAGTAATTATGGAATATCCCCGTACTTATTATGTGCTGGTTTTGGATCACATCTTGTCTTGGAATAGTATTGTCAGAACTCTGAAGTGAGAGTAGTAGGTGACAAATTAAGATTGCTTGCATTTATTTATTTGCATAGAGATACCGCACATAGGGTTACATATTTTGTATAAGGCTGATGTCGACCTGTTGGGCGGGACCCCCGACTTCTGTCGGTTAAAATTGAATTTTTGGATTTTGTTTATGAATTCTTCAAAATTTAATATGCAACTCACTTTAGTATTGTTGATGTTGACTGACAGTCGACAGTCGACAGGAGTGGGTCAAAAAGTAAAACAAAATATGTATGTCCCCTATAAGACACTGGAGAATTGAATGCTCTTTATTATAAATGTTTCTCTGGTACAATAAATATTTCCTTCTTTCAAATCACTTTATTACAATCACTATTTTAATGAAAATTAACACATATGTTAAATACCAATTATGGCAGAATATACTCGTTGGTAGTTGTAATGTGACCATGCTTCCCTTAATAATGTCAATGGAAAATAAATAGAGTGAATGGGATGGATGAATGAGACGTTGATTTTTGTTAGTGTATAAGTAGGTTGGATGTAAGAGAAGACCCAACTGGCCTTAATCCCGCCTTCAATAAAGACCATTATCTATCTATCTATCTATCTATTTCATTGTGATAGGTGTGTTGCAATAACACATTACTACAAGTTAAATAAGGTAATTTGAAAACCGACAATAATTATTGGAACAAAGAAACTACCACTAGCAAGAATACTAAATTCTCTAGGCTAGGGGAAGACACATTTCGGTTTACTCTTTGACAATTTTAATGAAATTTCAACCGACGGAAATCGAGGGTTCGCAGGGTAGGTCGACATACAGATGCGCACACGTTTCATCAGGACCCCTTGGTCAGGACTCAGGACTTGTGGTGGGACCACTTGCTTCACTCATCCTTACAGCAAATCCACGTATGGCGACCATAGCGATATGGGAGTGGCTTTGTACAATTACAGAGGAGCACTCCTGTAATTTTAAGCCCATAACATGTAGCAGCTTTAATACTAATTAAATTTCGGACTTTATTTTCGAAGAATTCTTCGACGTCCATCGTAAAAAAGTGAAGTAATGGCTGTGATGGAAAAACATCAAGCTGTTTGATTGGCTGGTTTAGTATTTAAGTGTAACATGCATTCAGTGGTGCCTTATAGCTATAATTTCACCAAGACTCGAAGAAACAACACGCTTGCCGTTAGTACAAGGACTGGTAGCATAGCTGGTATATATACTATCCATACAGAAGAAATCTCTATACTCAGAACTATTCATTCATATAATCGTAAATCTTTGTACGTCACTTCCAATAACTCGTAAAACGTCGCGTTTTGCTTTCTTATATACATGATTGCGGCGTTGCAACGGATGCAACCAGAGCCCATGGTCCCTTTGTGTGTTGGAATTATAATTTGACACAGTCACGTGTGTTGATCCCCAACCATTTTGCGTCAACACTCAATATGCACTTCCTTCACAGAACGTACTGCAGCCAGTGGTCGTATTGATAGGGAGGGCGGGGGGGTTGGGGGGGATGCCGTTCCTCCAAAATAAATAAATTCCTTGGTATAACCATCACCTTATAAAGAAATGCGTTTCTGACCATACCCTGAAAAGGAAAACTGCCTTCACCATCCCTTACAATAAAACGTCAAAGTAGTACGTATGTGTGTACTGTGTAGTATGTAGATGTACATACAGAAACTAAACACATTAGCCAATGGGTCTAAGTTACTTATAAATTGAGCTTTTGCCTTTTACAAGTATTATCAACATATTTATATGAAAATGCGGTGCCTTTCAGAAAATGCTCAAAAAACACTTGATTGATGTCGGTGATTCAGTCATCAGTGATTACAGGATCGGCTTCCCATAGTCACACGGAATGCTAGTCCAGTCATAGCCCAGCTTGGGCGCAAGGACCAAGGAGGTGCTAACCGAACACTGAACACTGAATCGCACAAAGACGTCACTGTCTCAATATTTGGGTTTCCCACGTCTGTACTTTTTTTTTCTCTGTGGATTGTATTATTTCGAAAGATCTATTAGTGATGATCGCTTGAGTTAAGCTATTAGAGTATGAAAGATAATTTCTCCTTAGACGTGAAGTATACGGTGACCCAACAAAGATTCGCATTCAGCGCGTTTCTGTGTGAAAATTAACTTATTAAGGGAACTTTACTGGATTTCTCACATTTTATTCCGCCAATCAATAGACTTGGGTACGTATAACTAAAATACTCATTGTGAAGTGGAGATATAATTCAAGAACAATGTATTTAGCAGCTTTGTGTAATGTTGCATATTGCAGACATTTAGGTACGCGTTTTTAAAAGATCACATTCACACCGTCCACATTCAAAATGTGTCTTTATTGGAGATGTAACCTGACCCACCATATATTTCTTTCTCGATCAAGTGCGTCTTCCTATCCCCAAGTTGTATATCAGTTCGAGACAGCTGCACTTGGGTGCCGAAATACTCATCATGATTCTCGCTCGCTTTCACTCCGTTGATATAGCGGTTTACCGTTATGTCTCTCCTTTATGTTGTGTCACAAAACAGTATATTTCATCGTTTGTTATTCCGCGAGACTATTTTCATTGGCAAAGTGAATAAATTATAATTAAACATGTCTGGTAGTTTTAGAAAACTAATACATCATTGTGTATAGATTGTGTGTGTTTGTTGCCGAGTGAAGCCACTGTATACATAGCAACTATTGAAACATAGATCTGTGTCGATGTGCACATAATTTATTTGTATCGTTAATAAACCGTCGATAAACCTATTTACGTGGCGTTCTTATGCGACGTGTTTTTTTTTTTTTTTTTTTTTTAGTTTCATATGTTAATTTCTGAGCAATTGTGTGCGGTATTACTCATCAGTCATCAGTCATCAGTCATCGGTCATCAGTCATACGTAGGCAGACACACGTGATAAAACTACACCGCAACTCATAAGGAAGTCTAATAACGCACAAATCAAATTGCATGCACTAAACTATTGTTTATTGAGCATTATTCCAACTGTATACTTTCTATGTGTGAATGTGGTCGCTTGACTTACAATAACGACATCCTTTTTGTACCACCCTATTGACAAAACGTTACTTACAGTACAGTGAGACTAGCAAGTATGAACGCAATATACTATTGCTATTCGATTATATAAATTACACATGCAATCGTATGTTGTACTTGTTTCAACAACACGCATGGTTTAACTAATCAGTAAACACTCACCCCATATACTACGGGCGTCAAAACGGCGAAGCTCAGGCCGGCTTGGCCTCAAAGCGACCTGAAATGGCGTGATATACACTTGAAAGCCCTTTATCTCAAGTCGTCTTGGAGGAGCGGGCTAGCACCTCCAAAGCGAGCCACAATACCCTGATATACACGGATAGCTAGCTCACTTCACTGCATTCGATTCGATCATATTCAAACTGCGGTTGCCAAGGGAAATCATCTGAGCAGGCTGTGAGTCCAGTTTCAAGTCGCCTTATGACAGGCCGCTTCAGATCACGTGACACGAATGATGACTAACTCAGATCGGCTTCACTTAGCGCGCTTTCACCCTTTGATTTACTACAACATAAGTGTGTGAATGGTTCCCAGTCTTCGTACTTCGATCCATTGCACAGCGTGTCACAGAAATACGTGGTCGCGATCAGCCGTTGAGTAGAGTAGTACAGAATATTCGTATTTGTGCCCTATCATTGATTGAACGCATCATGGGCCCAGGGCAAGATCGAGAAATGTCTAATGTTCCTCTCTGTCTCTTGAAATCGTCAGGTCCCAGCTAATGCGATTGCCAAAGAAAAGGGTGGATGGGCGGTAGTGCAATGTTGGTTGTTGACGTGCTTGTTTAGGATAGGAAGGACTTATCGATGTCATCTCGGATATATTATACCTGCCTGTTTGGCAGCTGCACATGTTGTTGCTGGACTGCTGGTTCGAACTGTCCGCGTAGCGATCGATGTGTGCCCTACACTGGCCTTAATTACAATGAAATAAAAATAAATAAAATATACACGTTATAGTTTGAGGTCGGACTAAATTTGGGTGGGGTCGTATGCAAACGTTCATAAAATTACGTTTTTTTGTAAATTTTCTCTCATTTAAAAAAAAATGGAAAGCAGTAAATATCCAATTAGTATTTGGAGGTCCGAAACCAAAAATAAGCTTGAGCCATGTAATAATGCACATTTTGTGTCACAATGCCATGGGGCTCTGTCCTTTCCGCACATCCATAATTATTAACCTATTTGTAAACAAATGAATAAATAAATTTAAACAAAATAAACAAACAAAAAATAAACAAAGAAATAAACAAATAAATAAATAAAAAATAAAATGATTGTTAATTAATGAGAACAAAATAAAAATAGAAATCTGCAAATCAAAGTTCGTAGGATGTGGGGTTTGTTTACAAAAATAGTTACAATTTTGATTGGTGTAGGCCTATGTGGAGAAGTAAGTTTTTTATCTCTTTCTTCGGCGAACTTTCCCATGTATTTTGTATTCATTTATGTATTTATTTTTGTTGTAAATTGTTTCTGTGGGGTTTGCTTATTACTGATAGGAGTATCACATTGTTTGGTTGGCTACTTCGTATTGTTTGACCACGTAGTGTAACGTACACTTGATCTGTGGTTTGACAAACCTGCGTGTTGCAACCGTGTCATACTATATCTACTTTTACTGTAAGGATAAATGCTGTATCTTGGAGTTGGACTGTCAGCTGATTCGCTTGATTTGATTGTGTAGCGAAACTAATCGAGACGATAGGTACTAAAGGTTCGGTTGAATAAAATTTAGGGCAGACCCTTTCTTGCGGACCAAATCCCCATGAGGGCGTGTTAAGACTTGATCATGGGCCTCTGCGACGGGGGGTATGTTGCTTTCTGCGTCCCTTGTCACGCCATGAGACAAAGAACGGGGGACATTTGGGAGATATCCCCGTTATAAGAGATTCGTCGCATTGTTCGAGAAGAGGGCATTGGACTATTTACGGATTCTCGAAGGCAATTGAATGTTTGACCATTCTAGTTTAGGTTCTTATATTAATGGTTTTCTGTCAATCATGTCCGATTGGCCTGCTTTTCACAGTACCTTATTGATTGGAGACACAATAGAAGTCCATGAAGGCCACGGAAGTTACCCGTTACTGTCTGTATGGGAGGGTTGGAGATGTCCACAGTCAACTGAAAGGTATTATAATATTATTTCAACCCACCCGAATCGTGGCACAAGAACGAAATGTTGACGATTCCAACCAACATTCCAATTCCCTACATGTGTAGAGATCCAGAAATCATAAAATTACCGTTATATTTGGATCGTAGCATATGTAGACAATTGCTATAAAGCACCTTCACACCCCTTTTGCGTTGACATAATTAACGGCGTAGTAATATTATTTAAAATAATGTAACCGGTTCTGCTTTCAAAGGAAGCGACGGTAATTGCCGAAAGCTGACTGGAAATATGCCCACATGAGACATACTGCAATTACGTATTGTGCCTTGACAGCGATTATTAGCATTTTCATGTGAGTAATAACACACTGCAGAGAACGTCCAATTATTATTGTTGGGATATACACGGATGAAGCTAAGCTATGACCATTCTATCTGAAAATAACGCGTAAATTATGAGAGTTTACTTTTGTGATGTTAATAGAAAGTAGAAACCAGAAACCATTCTGTCTGAAAATAATGTGTACATTATGAGAGTTTACTTTTGTGTCGTGTTGTGATGATTATAGAAGTAATTCTGTCTGAAAATATTACATGAAAAAAATATAAAAAAAAAAAACAACGCTTATATTTAAATGCACTAAAAAGTAAAAAATAAATTTTCGCCCAACAAATTTTTGCCTCACTCTGAAAATAAAAGCGTTGGGCGCTTTCCCTGCATAAACAGCAGAATACTGCAATCTATGTCAATACCGAAAGCGCCCAACGCTTTTATTTTCCGAGTGAGGCAAAATTTGTTGGGCGAAAATTTATTTTTTACTTTTTAGTGCATTTAAATATAAGCGTTGTTTTTTTAAAAAAATATTTTTTTCATGTAATATTATTTTATACTTTTTAGTCTTAAAGAATCTTGCAATCGAATATATATCGAATATCGATTAATTAATTATGATGGTTTAATTGATTATTTAGTAAATATGACAATTGATTCATGTATTGTCATTAAGAATACGTCTGTGTGAAAACTTTCAGCTCAATTCGACGTTCGAAAGTGGGTGTTTTATCGATTCCCATATAACCATCAATTAATTAACTATGATGGCTTAATTGATTATTTAGTAAATGTGACAATTGATTCATGTATTGTCATTAAGAATACGTCTGTGTGAAAACTTTCAACTCGATTCGACTTTGGGAAGTGTGTGAAACATCGATTTCCATATAAAACATTAATTAATTATGATGAATTAATTGACTATTTTTTAGTAAATATGACAATTGATTCGTGTATTGTCATTAAGAATACGTCTGTGTGAAAACTTTCAGCTCAATTCGACGTTCAGAAGTGGGTTAAACATCGATTCCCATATAAAACATAAATTAATTATGATGAATCAATTAAATATTTAGTAAATATGACAGTTGATTCGTGTATTGTTATTAAGAATACGTCTGTGTGAAAACTGTCAACTCGATTTGACGTTGGGAAGTGGTTTAAACATCGATTTCCATATAAAACATTAATGAATTAATCATGATGAATTAATTGACAATTTAGTAAATATGACAGTTGATTCATGTATTGTCATTAGGAATACGTCTGTGAAAAAAATTTCAGCTTGATCGGACATTTAGAAGTAGGTGGAATATAAACATCGATTTCCATATAAAACATTAATTAATTAATTATGATGAATAAATTGACAATTTAGTAAATATGACAGTTGATTCATGTATTGTCATCAGGAATACGTCTGCGTAAACAATTTCAGCTTGATCGGACATCTAGAAGTAGGTGGAATATCGATTCAAAGATTCCGTCCAGACAAACAAGGCAAGCCAGTATAAGCGTTGTAATAAAATAACGCGTACATCGACGAGAGTTTACCATTGTGATGATTATTGAAACCATTCTGTCTAAAAATAAAGAGTATATCGACGAGCACAAGATGAAAGTTTTCCGATTATTGTTACCTAGGTCACCTGTATGTGTATTATGTAAAAAGGCACGTGCGTCGAACAGAGGGGTTTGAAGGTCAACCTTTCTTTGGCAAAGAGTGTACTCTAGATTGTTCAGCGGAAATATCGTCTCATCCCTACCCTTCACAAAGTGAATCATCGAATAGTTTTTGTCCACTTTAGATTAACCAAAGATCAGGTATAAGTGCAGCCAATGTGGCAATCATAGTAATATAATAGTATCATTTATAAACAGGTATAAATTAAACGGAGGGCGAAACGTGGAGCCATCATCAGAAGCTATAAAAGGTTCGAGTCATTATCAAAAAGTTTTGGGGAGGGTCAGTGGAAGCCAAGTGGTTTATTGCAGTTGTACCTTATTGTTCTCGTCGGCTTGGGTTGGCATGGAGGAATGCAGACATGGCCTTGGTTAAAGTGCGCGGACTGATCGTTTTCTCTTCGAATTGTGTCGACGATGACTACGTATATCAGGTAGTCCAAACCGATTTGATCAAAACAGTTTGAAAGGAATCGGTTTAATATCTTCCCGTATATCAAGCAAACTCGAATTGGTTTCGCGAAACCCAGCTGAAACCGGTTTGAAAGTGACACATCTAGAAAGCAGGGAATTAATAAGATAAATAAATAAGACTATCAACAGACTAACCTAACCTTACCACGACGAAACGCGGGATCGGAAGCAAGGCCTTGTGTGATCAAAATAATTTAAATCAAGTAGGCTGTGCCTGCGCGCGCATCGTGGAATCGCTTTGACGTGTATAGCAGGCTAATGTCAAGCGGTTTCATAACTCCAAATCGCCTTGTGAACCGATTGGAAGTCAAATCGTTTTGGGTCTAAACCGACGTGTATATCACGCTTCCCAAACCAGTTTGGCCCAAACCGTTTCCGTTAAATCGGTTGGAACGTGTCTGATATACGTAGTCAATCCAAGATGTTCGGCTCGGACACATTTTAATGGAAATGTTACGTTTTTCTACAGATTGTTGTCGCCATAAACCGAACATTCGTACCTCGGTATTTGGCTGTGAAACAACTTGTCTGTCTGTATCTGTTGCGCTGTCCCTTCCAATGAATTGATAATGATGGCGATGATGAATTAATGATATCGAAGGGAAGAATTTCAATGACGGTTAACTCATTAGAAACGATGGACTTGCGAATCAACACAGGCATTTGCAAAATGTGTAGTGAATGAATCTGAAGAAACTGACTTTTCAGATCAGGTTTGATTGTAATAATGATGATAATAATAATTACTATATATATTCAATAAAATTGATATAAAAAAATAAAATATCAATAAAATTAAAATAATTGCGGGTTATTCCGCCACGTCCTACCTCCATATTGTGCCGACGTTTCAGGAACCTTATGGTCCCTATCATCATATATATATATTTACACCTAACGATGCTAATGCGCGACAATCATGGATGCTTGCAACACAAATTAGGTAATTTGACTTTGTCTTTCTGTGGTTCTCATTTTGTTGACATCTTGTCATTTTGTCTTATATTATTATTTAGTGTTTTCTTTACAGTAAGAACACAGTAGTAAAGTAATTGAGTTGTAAATTTTAACCGTGTATTTGTCGATACGCATTTCGATCCCAAGGCTCCGCGGCTCGCCTCTATTTGGAAGGGTGATCGGAAACGAAGACTCGAGGAATGCCAATAAAGGAAGTAACGCGATGTGAGAGGATGTGGTTGGGTGTGCAGTTTGATTTAGGCGGGTGGAGTGGAGTTCTAAGTCAATACGGGCTTTGTTGATAGTACTTCTTACACTGTTATATAAAGAATAACTGAAAATAATGGTCATAAGTTAAAAGCATTAGTCTACTATGTGAATATTAAAGATAAGATAACCAAGTTGTTCTTCGGAAAACCGAGGAAGTGTATATAACGCTTATACGGGTGTAAACTTATAATTAGGATATTTGCATATCTCGGTGCTCGTTATGTCTTTTTAGCTGGTTATCCGGCTTTCTTCTTTATTTCACTTTGGATTTGGAGACCTAGAACAGTAAATTACCGTGGGACTTTCAGGTGATGTTTGAGCCATGAATCAAGTGAAGTTAGTGTTATCTTTGTCAAATGCTTTGTCTTACAGGTGTGGTTGTCAAATTCTTCCGGGGCATTTTGTCCCACGATATAGGAAAGTATTATTAAATTTCTGCGCTTGATATATATATAAAAAAAAAACATATATTTTTTAAATAAACTTTTCTCCTCTTTGTGTAATGATTGAAGAGCGATACTAATACTGCACGGCTGCACCCATAAAACGATCTGTTCAATCAAGGTACTAAAATAGTGACTTTGGTATCAATATGGATTTCTTATAGAACACCAATCCCTGTGAATTAGTCTTTGAACAAGTGATATCGAACAAAGAAGTAAACATGAGGACATTCACAACTCACTTGTTGTAGGCATGGAACAGTGCAAGGTTTCCTTGTGTGCTTTCAATTCAAATAACCTAGAAAGTAAGTGTCGGATGAGCGAGGTTGCGAGTGCGACACCACCCTAACCGTGTCGTGCACCGTCCTCGGCCGAACACCTGCTCCAGAGTACACACAGTGACACACTCAGGTAGCGCGCGATACTATCGTCCTCGTGCCACAAACAAGGGTGGGTCCCCACCCCCACCCCCGCCCCGGCCCTGCAAGGCTTTGACAACAGCGGGCGTGAGTTCGATGAGGCGCCTTCATTTCGACACCAGGTCTCGGCCGGGGGGGGGGGGGGGGGGGGGCTGTATCTCGACCCACACTGCGGAACCTTCGATGTCGATGTCTGTCCGCTAAAATTGATTAAAATTAGGGATGCCCAACGATAAAAAAATTCATATCGATATCGCGGATGTAATTCTCGATATCGTATCGCGATATCGAATTTTTTTTCAAACCAACCAGCAACCATTTATTATAAACAATTTAATATGAATAATTTAACGTTAAAATGTTTTACTATGTGCGTCAATTTGTGTGTTGTATTATTTAAAATGTATCCACAAAACAGCGATGTTGTGATTGGCGTGACGTGACGTGAGTGTGACAGACTGGCAGAACGAGCGCGGGCGCAACAGACTCCCGGCCGGTGGGCGATGAGGGCGAGTAGGTTCCAACGCGAATGTTGCAGTGTATGTATCACAAAGATGCCAGAAGCACAACACCGCCAAACTTTTTTTTCCAATAGTTGACACTTGATCGATATCGCGAAACGTACGATATACTAATTCTATATCGATATCGAATTATTTTTCTATTATCGATATCGTATCGAATTATCGATATCGTTGGGTAGCCCTTATTAAAATGCCTTAAATGGTCAAAAAGTAGGCCTAAACGAAAATACCTCACATCCTTCGTACAGAATGTAGCCTTATGTTCTTTCATGTAAACGTTTCTCTCTTCCAATAAACGTTTCTGTTTTTCAAATTACCTAATTAGATTGTGAAATGTGTGTTAAGCATCAACACATTATGAAAAAGGGAAATATTTATTGAAGCAGAGAACATTTTATAAGATAGATCATTAAATTCTCTAGGACGTCATATTTTACAACGCTTATATTAACTTGCCTTGTTTGTCTGGACGAAATCTTTGAATCCATATTCCCCCTACTTCTAGATGTCCGATCAAGCTAAAATTTTGTACACAGACGTATTCTTGATGACAATACATGAATCATTTGTCATATTTACTAAATTGTCAATAAATTCATCAGAATTAATTAATTAATGTTTTACATGGAAATCGATGAATCTTTGAATCGATATTTTACCTACTTTTAAATTTCCGATCAAGCTAAAATTTTGTACACAGACGTATTTCTAATGACAATACATGAATCAATTGTCATATTTACTAAATTGTCAATTAATTCATCATAATTAATTAATTCATGTTTTATATGGAAATCGATGTTTAACCCACTTCCCAACGTCGAATCGAATTGAAAGTTTTTACACAGACGTATTCTTAATGACAATACACGCATCAATTGTCATATTTACTAAATCGTCAATTAATTCATAATAATTAATTAATTCATGTTTTATATGGAAATCGATGTACAGTCCACTTTCTAACGTCAAATCGAGTTGAAAGTTTTTTACACAGACGTATTCTTAATGACTTCACACGAATCAATTGTCATATTTACTAAATCGTCAATTAATTCATCATAATTAATTAATTGATGTTTTATATGAGAATTGAAGTTTAACCCACTTCCCAACGTCAAATCGAGTTAAACGTTTTCACACAGACGTGTTCTTAATGACAATACACGAATCAAATGTCATATTTACTAAATAGTCAATTAATTCATCATAATGAATTAATGTTTTATATGGGAATCGATGTTTAACCCACTTCCGAACGTCGAATTGAGCTGAAAGTTTTCACACAGACGTATTCTTAATGACAATACACGTATCAATTGTCATATTTACTAAAAATAGTCAGTTAATTCATCATAATTAATTAATGTTTTATATGGGAATCGATATTTCACCAACTTCCCAACGTCGAATCGAGTTGAAAGTTTTCACACAGACGTATTCTAATGACAATACATGAATCAATTGTCATATTTACTAAATAATCAATTAAGCCATCATAATTAATTAATTGATGTTTTATATGGGGATCGATAAAACACTCACCTTCGAACGTCGAATTGAGCTGAAAGTTTGCACACAGACGTATTCTTAATGACAATACATGAATCAGTTGTCATATTTACTAAATAATCAATTAAGCCATCATAATTAATTAATTGATGTTTTATATGGGGATCGATAAAACACTCACTTTCGAACGTCGAATTGAGCTGAAAGTTTGCACACAGACGTATTCTTAATGACAATACACGAATCAATTGTCATATTTACTAAATAATCAATTAAACCATCATAATTAATTAATCAATCGATATTCGATATATATTCGATTGCAAGATTCTTTAAGACTAAAAAGTATAAAATAATATTACATGAAAAAAATATATTTTTTTAAAAACAACGCTTATATTTAAATGCACTAAAAAGTAAAAAATAAATTTTCGCCCAACAAATTTTGCCTCACTCGGAAAATAAAAGCGTTGGGCGCTTTCCCTGCATAAACAGCAGAATACTGCAATCTATGTCAATACCGAAAGCGCCCAACGCTTTTATTTTCCGAGTGAGGCAAAATTTGTTGGGCGAAAATTTATTTTTTACTTTTTAGTGCATTTAAATATAAGCGTTGTTTTTAAAAAAATATATTTTTTTCATGTAATATTTTGGATTACTTTCTGACAATTTTAAAGTAATTTCAATCGACACAAGTCGGGGTTCCGCAGGGTGGGTCGAGGTGACGGTGCTGTCCAGCTACGCGTTGCAAGAGAACTAACGTGGACGATTTTCCATTTGTGCGATTTGTGTGTGCTTCTGTGATTTTTATGTAGGTAGTTCACAACCGTTCTCATTAATAGAGAAATTAAAACCTGGTGGGGGTGGAGGGCTGGCTCTCCACGAAGATTACTGAGTGGTTTAATTTGAAATTACTGATAACCTAGAGGTTTTCTTCCTAAAATGCTTTACTCTCAAGTATTAGTTATGATGTAAATAATTCTCAAATTGCTATGGCAAAATAGAATGGCATTTTAATTTCACTTCCTTGCTCTCAGCGTACAAGTTAGTGAACACGGAATGCGATATTTTGGAAATGCAATAAGTCGTCGACAGGGGATAAAGGCCTATACGCAACAGAAGCCATATCCAGGAATGAATGTTGATTAAATATAAGGCGGTTATACGGTGTTGATATGCTTGATTACAACGAAGTGATAGCTTGAGAGGTTTCACGGAAACCGTACGTGGGTCTCAAGTCCACCCTCGCAAGACCCTGGAGGGAGTTTTATATGCTTTCTTACTAAATTGATTAACATAAGATCAAGCAACACGCTCGCACGTATATCTGGCTCCTACTCACTGGTGGGGCGACCCGCAATGAAGGGGGGGGGGGGGGGGGGATCCACCAACACACTTCTCCCCGTACTCCACTGGCTGACTGTTGGCATATTGGTATAATGCGATCCAAAGGTGTGAACTAGCGTAGCCCGCGTTCCAGCACGCACTCGCAGATACCACACCATTACACCGAATTGACGGTAACACTGACTTGAGGGAACTTACAGCTAATTTTTTATTAGGGGGCAGCAACGCTTCTTTCTTACATTCTGGTAGGGTGGTAGTCGTAGTGATATTAAATTTGTTTTAATCTAACCTTTTGACAAATACCGTTAGTGATTTGATTTACATTGTCTCCCTACCAACATATTATTTACCAACATATTTTCGATATTCCCCCCCCCCCCCCCCCCCCCACACACACACATCAAAATGTAGTACTACCAGTGAGCGATGTGAAGACGTAGAATAGCTTGGACCGCACACTCAGTTGATTCAGTTTTTTCATTCTCCCATCAGCCATCGTGCTCTTTGCTTTAGTTTATACGTCTCCAATCGTTTACTGCTGTTCAGAATAGAGTGGAGATGCTGATGATATCTTCGCGTGGGTCGACTTATCAACGGGCCGTGCCAGAGGAAAGCCTACCCCAACAGTATCATTATTGAAGTGGTCGCGAACGAACGAACGGAAGAGATAGATAGCTATTTTTATCTTACTAATGTTCAGGGTAAACTCTTATCAAAAACACGACATCGAAATATCGTCTTTTTTCTACCCTGGCAATCGAATGGAACATGTTATTGTGGCCTCCGAATAACTTCGTGCCTCTGTCTGGCGCCTGAGAGGTTCTATTCTATACACCGGGTGGAGCTAACTTGGAATAAACTATTTTATCAAGCGTCACAATCAATCCACGGATCCGGATATTCTTGCCTTGGTAGCAGTGACAGTAAACGTTGTGGCTCCTGAACACACAGTAGATCCTGTTGGTAGGGTTCAAGTGTTTATTACTAATTACCTCGTAAACCAGCTTCGAAGACGTTTTCATGTCTATTTTGATTTGAGCAATACTTCCAATAATTAGGGATATGCATTTCTAGAAATGATGAAGACATGTTTGTGTAATGTGTATACTTCCTTCCTCTGAACAATTATCTATTGCGTGCAATATTATGCCCAACATATTTCAATGTATATAGTAATTAAAACATGATTCCCTTCATGAAATCGTCGATACGAAACTTCTTTGCCAAGGCCACTTAATAAAAAACGTGAATTTGTGGTCGTTAGTTTGTAAATCCTCCATCGGGTTCAGACATCGCAAGTATTTGGCAACACTGTAATTGCAAACAATTGATGACATATTGAAGCAATCACGTGTGCCTACTCATCTTTGCAAAGCGGGATGCGAGCTTTGACTTATTGTCCCAAATAACTTAATTTTCTCCCTCTTTTATGCTTCACTATAATAAGTATAACCATATAACTTTCTTACAGTTCTAGAAAAGAGCTAATGATATTCCACAAATATTTAATTACAGCCAAAAATATTTATACTAGATAGTAAGAGAATGGAGCAGAATTTCGCTGTCGGCCTTCCTCGAATATCGCGATTAGCCTCGCTGGTGCTACGTGTTGCCGACAGATCCCAACATCACTATTGATTGTCACGAGTCAGCTATGATGAGCAGTGGCGTAACGCAATTTGTCTGGGCCCCCCCGCAAGAATCGTTTCAGGCCCCCCATAAGGGCTAGTGGTGTATCGAAAAATTCACAGTGGTGGAGGGGGGGGGACTGAACATCCTAAACATTTAGGGGGTCTGGGGCGAAAGTCCCAGTCGGGGGGGGGGGGGGGGGGGGAGAATCAATTTGCCAAAGGCGAATTTTTCCTTCATATTTGACGTTTTACACGCCTGTAAACACGTTTCAGAATCGTACAATGATCCAAGATAGTATGATAGTTTTCCCCCGTCCGGGCCCGTGGTAGTATAGTATTTGGCGTGTAGGGAATGAGAAGGTTCAAGATATTCATGATAATATATAGTTTCTTATAGGCAGTGCCGATCGTAAGACGAGAGAAAAGAGGAACCCCCAGACCCCTTCCACCCGTAAGCTTTTGTAAATATATTCCTCCAACTTGTCCCATTCCTCCAACTTCCTCCACCGTATGGCCCCGGAAAATAGGTCCAAGTTGACAACATTTGAAATTTGATGACGAAAAAACAAGATCTGTACGTCTGGCAAGCCGGGCCCCCCTAGTCAGCGGGGGCGGCGGGGGTCTCCTTTACGCCACTGATGATGAGTGAGGTGTCCAACGACCGTCTGAGGCACCTCATTGAGGCATTGCTTGGCTGTTGGCTCAACTCTGTTTCGTCGTAGGAATTGCATGGCCAGTCAAATTATTACATTCGACAGATCCGAGCTATAAATTCATTTTTGGTACCATTTTAAAGCATAACCAGTGACGCACCCAGGACTTCACCGTCTTCTAAGGGGCCTACAGAGTTGAATGGATAGTTGTGGTGTTGCACGTACACGCTTTGCTCGTGTGTGATCCTCCTCCCCCCCCCCCCCCTCCCCCCTCCCCTCCCCTCAAGCGGTTTTGTCTATACATTTTGCTTTGTCACCATGGTTGTGAATTGTGTTGTGATATTTGATTTTTCTTCGACTGTCTTCTCAAAGATGAAACAAAAAGAAGCGTGCAATGGAAGATTGCAAGATAGGAGCTTATATGAAATTACAGGGGAAATGAGAAAATAACTATCATTTACCAACAAACCATTAGCCAAGCCAATAGAAATGTTGGTTGGGTGACCATCTATGATGGAGGCGTGTGTGCTGGAGCAGTCTGGGGCCGTGCCCCAAGCTACCAGAGACGCGTGTGATCAAAATGCGGGGTCAGAGCCCCATGCCACTAAAATGTTGTTGAGACATTTTTCGTTTCCCGTGATCGGAAAACATTTTTTACGAACTTAGATTGTTTATGTAGGAAAGGAGAAGAATTCAATGTAAAATCATTTCGTTCCGTAACTCTGGGATTTGTTACAGTATAGTCTAAGGCTAAGCTAAGGAGTAATCTTGGTCTAAGGTTAGATTGCCTCTTGATATTTTGAAAAACATAAGTGTTTATATTTGTAAAGATCCGAAGTATTGAAACTCCCCTTGGTTCCTTCCCATACCTCTGGCACAGCGGTGCCCAAGATCGAAGATCTAATTATGTTGGTTGTTGTCATATCATTGACATTCAGCTGAGCAATGCCCATGCAGGCGAGGAGAGTTGACTTAACGGTTGACGTGGACTTATAGAGAGATTCGATGTACAGTTATCCGAACGAGCGTGCATTAATGTGTTTGTTTGTTATTCCCTTGTTGATAGATGGAGATGGAAGATCTACTGTAGATCGCGTGTAGCCTGTAGCCTACTTGTCCCGACAGCATCTCGCAACTCTTTGTGACGTCATGCGATGGTCAAAATACCCCGGTGATTGACACGTCACCAATTATCGTTATTAACGCGACCTGGACATGATCGTGATTCGTCGGTGTGAATAACTACGTCAATGAGTATTATATTTAATCAATGTGAATTGGTCCCCGGTCCTGAATTTGTTGAGGTTACTTCAGTTTTCGAAATGTAATAAATCTACCTATAGAATCATTTAAAAAATATGTGTACTGCTATTGTGCTATTGTTCGATTCTAATTGAGCTTTGCAAGTAGTAAATGTTTTGTCTCTAAAACTGAAAATTTTTGAGAAATTCTGAGGAGGAAGTAAATATAAAGTAAATAATAAATAAGACATAACCGAATTGAAATAAAATATTAGGAACTTGTGAAAGAATTTTGCACAATTTTACTTATTTTTCTGTGAAACGAACCAGTTTTTACCGTTGTCAAATGTTATTACGTGTCAAACCACGAATAAAACATACGGGATAATAATTTCAAGCCGTTGCAATGATGTCTGAAACAAATCCGTCTCCATCCGACTTATCGTCTCTCGATAGCTACGCCAACAGTTTTTGAGAGAGCCGTGCGAGATGACTTGGTGCGACTGTGTCGGGTGTTGCGTTAGGTCAGGATATGCTCGTGACGTCACATCATATAGACAGTCTGAGCCGGTTCCACTGACACCGCCACGCGCAGTTCTAGCGCAGCTCGGGACACGCAGCGTGGAGCTCAGGGGTGACTAAAACAGTGGTGGTAGGTAGCCATAGGTAGCCCGAACTGAGCTGTAACAGTTGTCAACATACATGTTACGATATGTTCTATGTAAGGAACATTTATTTCGTTACGGGGTTGGTTTTAGCCAACTTGTTGTGGAAAATTGAAAAGCGCATATTTTCTCGAAGTCGAGACACTTCTATTGGTGGACAATCAGCAACCCCCCCCCCCCCCCACCCACTCTCGCACTGTCCCATCAAAATAACGTCATCCCTTTCCCACTTCGATACCTACTCCTCATCACGCTCAACAATGTGGTGTGTTGACTGAAAGTAAGCCCTACTATTTCGTTTGCGTGACAGTGGTTTTTTAGTTTTATCATTAATAATGGGGCTGGGTAAAGACATATGTTAGGAAGAGAAGCGAGATAGATTTTATAGTGACTTGTTTGTTTGATACTCTCGGAGTTCAAAGGTGTAGGAATGCTTCAGGCGTGTTAGGGGTGCACAAGAATAGTTTGTGGAGTGCAGTCTGCACATTGGTGCTAGACATAGGGTGTTGTCAACCGCTGTACATCACATTCAATTCACGCACCATAAGTAACTGTATATACACCGATACAATGTAATTTTATCTGTTACTTTAGAATAGATTACATAATCGTCTCGATTAGCCTCGTTGCAAAAATATGTGATGTAAAAACCCCAAATATCATTATCATCATTAGATTACATAAGGAGAATAGGTATACAATGAATGGTTAATACATGATTCATTTTTCGCCGAGGCACAATAACATTGCAAAATACATCTCGTGTGTATTCTGAAATTGACGGCAACTCGAGTAGAACCGTTTCGCCGTGCAACAATATTATATAATATACATTGGCTTAAACTGAATGAAGTGCTAGAGTTGAATAGGATTCCATTTCCGCGATGTAACAACTCTTACAAGAAGACCCCCCCCCCCCCCCCCCCGTATCGCTCTGTGTCTTGACATTGTTCTGATGGTGAATCTGTGCGGGTAAAAGCAGCTCAGCAGTGTGGGGCTTGGTGGGAGGTCGCACTAAGGGATGAAACCCGCCCGCCGAACTGACGCCCTTCCTGTGCGCGGTCCTCACGCCTAAAATTAACCTCGCAAGGGCTGGTCCAGGCTCCAGACCAAGGGGACCCAGCGGTAGATATCATTTATACCGGTTGCGTTGGGCGATAATTTCAGGGAGGGTCTGCATTAGGAGAAACAATGACACGAGATGGTGACAAAACGGAAAGGTGGGTTTAATAAATGTATTTAATCAAGGAAAAGACAATTGAGTAATTTACATAATCACAATTCGTAATGCTTTCTTAGTGATAGTAAACAGATGTTCATGATTGAAGGTGTGTTTTATGATATATGACGGTGTGGTCTGTCTGTCTGTCTGTCTCTCTGTTTGTCTGTCACATTGTCACATTAAAACACGACACCTACTGCTGAATTACATACTGAGAGTGAGGTGTTGTTCGGCTATGCACGGATCATTTATTGAACAGGTAGTCTTGTGAATACTGTTGTGGTTGTCCGTTCTTCTCATACACTCTACTCTGTTGCCTGTGCTAGTAAAGGTAAATCTTATTTGCAAATAAAGCGTAGATTATGTTGTTTGAGCAACTATCGTTTTAGAGTAGGCCTACCTACTTTATGCTGATTTTTTTTTGCAATGTGTGGTTTCTAAAGATTGAGTAGATAACATCAGACAACATGCGGATTTGTCAGGTAAACTTTGAGGTTGAAATATTTATTGAATCTATTATTAATTTGTAATATAGAATAGATATTATATTTTGCGACCACAATCTGGTCTTGTAAACTGTCTGTAGTAGTTTACTTATATTTTGTAGCTAATTGTTTTGTATTACATCTATAAGCGTTGTGTTCGGCCAGTACAAGATTCTTCCTCGGACAGTGAGCTAACAAGCGGCCTCTTACGATTGTAGAACTCAGTATTTTACTGTGTATGTCTAGGGTTTGCTTCAAGGCTATCTAGATTGTTATGCAGAAATGTATTTAATACGTCCACTGTTGACTTTAAATATTAACTCTTGTGATTTAGTAAATTTATACTAGGCCTACACTCTGCTCTTAATGAATAACTACACATTTGAGTAGTACATTGGTATAGGCTGCACAATACAATACATAAATGAAATACAATGCACTAGTGAACGGTGAACCAACATTGATTGAAAATGAAGTTGTGAGTGATAACTGATAAGTGATATCGTAATGAGTGGAGTAGGCCTACACTGGGATGGGCGAGATTAAATAATATGTCCTTGATAAAACTCCCCAATGCTTCAAGGTGGAAGGTATTGACATTATTAATGTAACATTAAAGGCTCATTCACGATAAAAACTTAGTAGTAAACTTTAACTTAAACGTAGACGCTAGGTCTTCATAAACTCATTTAATAACGGTTCGTCAAATAAATTCTGAGCATGTTTCGGCTCCATTTTCAATTTAGCTAGCCTAGGCCTTGCGGCTGGCGCTGATTGGTTCTTTCTTACTGTTAAGTTTAGTTTTATTTTAAAGTTTGATCGTACCAAACTTAACCGTAGCCCAAAACCAAGTTTAAGTTTTGGTCATGAACAATCATGTGATCTTCCATAAGCCAAACCTTACTTTAAGTTGTAAGTTTACGGTTAAGTTTAATCGTGAATGGGCCTTAAAAGCGTAATTCCGTCTAGTTTTGTACGGCTTTACGTTCTTAATTTTTTCGCTGGAGGTAGTGTGATGTGTATGATGAATACTCAGATAAAAGCTGACCGGCGTTATCAGTTGCTTGATTGCAACCCAAGATCTAATAAATAACCTTTGTTGGACCACCTGACTGCAACCTCGCAATGTGGTACGTCATACATTGATGCTGCAATATATACGACCCTTCGCATGACTTGTCATACTCATAGGAAGCCAATTGTGGATTCTTCTGTTGGGCACTGGGGATATAATTTTCTTTATCTTATCAACCCCTCTTGGGGCCAGTTCGTGAGTTTCTGGTTGTGTGGTTGTTTACTATTGCAACACGCAACTGCAACTTTTAAATACTTAATCCTAGGTGGGAAGGACCTATAATAAACTCTAAAAGTGCGCAGGTATGCTCGTGCTTGTGTGGGTATATTATTGAATTGAACTTGAGCGCAGGCTAATTTAAATAAATAGTTTACAAGTAACGTGTTGTAGTTTGAAATACGCTATACAAGGCAAAGATGCTATAGGTTGGACCCCCGATTTCGGTCGGTTAAAATTCCGTTGAAATGCTTTCAAGTTTCAAAATTGTCAAAAAGTAAATCAAAATATATTATTCCAGATAGAATTGAATGCTCTTTCTTGTCATTGTTTCATTGTTCCAATAAATGTTCCCGTTTTTAAATTAACTATCTTTACTTGGATATCTTTATTATCCTTGATGTATGTAAACCTGGGGAGTGGTCGTATTATGTTGTATGTATACGCTATCTCTACGATGTAGCCCGATGCACCCTTGAGCAAACTGCAGTGCTGCTTCTGGTAGACACGGACGGTGCATGTGGGGGATGTTAGGTTAGGTTAGTTGTCGGATGGATCCACCCCACACGACTACGCCATATCGGCGATATAAATAAACTCGATCCCGAAATAAACTGCCGCCGCATCAGCATCAGCAGACCCCTTATTAATCGCAGACGACTGAGGAGCCGCCGTTGCTTGGGTACACAATCAAACTCAGGGGAGGTTTTACTCTCTCGACTACCGGGCGTTCGTGCAGCAGCTCAGAAAACATGCGACTCTTTTAATTTTATGACACTCTCCCTTGAGTGTGCAACGAAACTATACTTAACAAAACTTGTCAAAATATGGAACGTAATTCATAAGCTAACAGAAACAGGTAAATTATAAATTATTGTTTCCATTATATTGCTCTCTTAAATATATGAGTACGGAAGTTTTCAAAATTTCCACTGTATGAGTATGCCAAGTGTTATCATCGAATAAGGTGTGCATGTATGCCTGTGCGTGTGTGGGTATTATGTGTTTTTCATCTTAGAATCAAGATGTTCCAAATTTTGTCTATACGCAATAATTGCCATATTATGTATTTTTATCTTATTTGCAACCTATAAAACATTATTCGCGCTGTCCCTAATCCGATGGTTATTTTGCGGATGTTCGAAAATATCTCACAACAAAACTTGATACAATTTTTCTACCCGGGTGAAAATCATGTTTCTAGGCCTACATTGTACATGCCTAAATAATCATTTTTTAAACTTTCTAAAACGTTTCCCGCGTTCTTATAACTATCGATCGACTGTTCCGATTTTTTATTTTTATGTGTAAATAAATATATGTATATTTTTCTTGTAGTGCTTATTATCTAGATGATAGAGGAGGCAGAGATATGAGCGCAGAGATGAGGGGAATCTCGGTACCTTCATACGTCCTACGTCGCCGTCTAAAAGTACCAACCAGTTGGAACACAAGGAGTATAATCAGTGGCGTAACTAGGTTAATAAAATTACCCGGGTAAGGCATGATCTAAACTGCTTAAGCGACCCGTTACGGCTTACAGGGGTCTGGGGCAGGGCCCCAGCCACTGGAGGCGAAAGTTATCTGAACTGTTTTTTTTTTTTTTTTTTTTTTTACAATAAGTGCTTAAAATGGGTTTTACTTTTAAGCAAGAAAAGTCACCACTATTGTTAGCTATTTTCCCACATACTATGGATTCACAGAAGAGTATATTTCACTAAAGGCACGTACACGTCTGTTTGTCTATATAGATCGTATACTTCGAGGATTTTTACCCGGGTATGTACCCGGGTTACCGATGCCTAGTTACGCCGGTGAGTATAATACTAAAGCACCAAGTATAACAAGTATAAGTAAAGCACGCTTCGAGTCGTTCACGCGTACGACCCGACGCGTGGAAGGACCAAGGAGTCCCGCGCGCGCTTCTACGGAGATGTCACCGCGAGCACGTGCTACCCATCTGGCGCGGGCGCAGATATACAGGATACAGATGCTTCGGTTTATTTTATACGTGACAATCATTCGGACGGGATCACAATCAATCAAGATATCCTACAAGATGCTTTGCCAGATTTTTCACAAGTTGGACTCGTTTCATCAAGGAGACGTTAAAAAATTCGCTACTTTCGTTATGTTTAGTCGGCGAACTCTGACGCGAGTGGCGACATTCATGGCTCATGAGAAATAGTGATCGGCCTGATTATAAAACACATAAAATATCAAGCCATCCATGTATACTCGCCGACAAAGTAAATCAACGGTAGGAGAGAACATGTTTTTCTAACAACTCATCCTTCCTCCATTAGCAGCCTACTATTTTTGTGTTTGACTCAATCCATTCTAAGAATCAATATCATCAATATCATAATTGATGAGAAATAACGATCACTAACCATACCATGAGTGCAAAAGACTTGTTAGGGTAAATGTACCTGCTCACTGTTGTCGCATACACCGTGCCATAATAAGTACATGGGATATAAACATATATCGAAATACGCTGCAGTGATCGCGCTTGGACCAACATTTCCTATTATTTACACCCTACGCGTTCTTGCTTCGAGAATATGATATGAGTAAAATGTCCAAACTCCGAACCAATGTCAGCCAGTTCTGGCGTTCGTCATTCAGAAAATATCCAAAATATCCATTATTCATTAGCCTATATCCAAACATAGCAACATTTATATCTATGATCCAAATATCCAGTAGCTCAATCAAGGGGCACGTGCCGAAAATTTGGCACGTCCCTATTACGTAAACTTGAACTATTTACATGGGAAATGAATACAAAGGGATAATTTAGTAAAATTGTGTACTCTGGATTGAAAATTGATTATTATGAAACGAAGAGGGATGTCTGAGTTCTAGTGCGGAGACCTTATATGTAGTATGTATACCTACTCATAAAACTGTTATCCTATTCCTAACCGCATTCGAAAATAAAGTTTTCTTGTAACAACGACAGTACTCGCTAGTCGCTATAACCCATATTTACTTAATATCTGTAAAATTAATTACTCTAAACTGCATTACGAAGAAATCGTACGTTAACGTTTTCTGACGTGATATTAAAAAAAAAAAACGTTCGTGTAAATGGAGATAAAGCTTCTAAAATGATTAGTACGTGCATGCAGAGAAGTGCACTCAAGTCCCCGTCAATCGCACTCTAATAAAACGAATTGCTTCCAAGAACAAGAGTATGACCCACATCAACGCTAGTTAACTGTCGGTTCCAACAGAGCACTTCATAGTTTGTACTTTTTAATGGAGTTTGGAATACCGTCAAATATCTTTAGCGTGGTAGTCAAACCAGGTAGTAAATTACCAATAACCGTTGCTCTTTATGTTACTCTCTACGTCACGTCATGTGGTTTGTATGTCCTCCTGCGCCAACAACCTTCTTCTTATTCCGTTTACGCCTACTTTGAGTGTCAACAAACGCGGACGCTTGTAGGCGCGACTGCCGGAAAAGCTTAATTTCCCAAGCGCAGATAAACTTATTTTTGAAGTTAATATGTTGAATTTCCACTTCATTTGATTTTATATCATTTCTCAATTATTTTTTCTTGTTCTTGATTTTTATTTTATATAGTTAAGTAGTTTGTTTTGTTTTTGTTGTTATTGCTATTTATGATTCCATTATTCATTATTATTAATTGTTTGCATAGCCTAGTTTTATTTAAGGTCCTCCTTTGTAAATCAGTTTTTATAACTGAATAGAATAGACATTAAATAAATAAATAAATAAATAAAATAAATAAATCATAGCTGTAGAAAATGCGTGGTTTATAAAATAACAAGTGGTAATTTTTCTTTTCGGAAGTTTGATGATAAGAATTTTTTTTTTTTTTTTATTATTATTTGGAATTTACAACAGACAGAACTACACACATAAAAAAGATGATTCACTCGTAGAAACCCACAAAGCCTGACGAGGCTTAACTGTGGGGTATCTTTATACATAAATGAAAAAAATAGAGAACGGAACAAATATATTAGTTAATTATAATATCATAATTATATCATTATCAAATGCAAACGAGATACATTAACGATATAAATCATAATTAATACCTTATGACGAGACTAAGGAAAACACAAACAAACAACAAAAACAATGATTTAAACACGCAAAAATTATAAACATATCAATAATAATAATAATAATAGTAATAATAATGCCACAATAAAAATAGCTCCTTGCATGGTGTTGTGTGTACCTTGCTACTTCAGGTGCAAGAATAGTGACGTATTGTGCGTGTCTCAAAAACAAGTTTACAACTTTATGGCATTGCATTACTTAGGAATAAGTGTTTCCCGGAACCCCAATCAAGTTAGATATTTCAATCCATGCAGGAGAGGATATTTACTAATGACGCCATGGCAGTGCAGTTTGAATACACCAATCGTAGACATGAATACACTTTCCTTAACGTTTCCAGCAGTTTCCATGCGGGAGCGCCGAGCGCCAATGTTGACGTCCGACGCTAATATTGCACGGCGGCAGGTGGACAGTTTTAGTTCTGACTAAAGGTTTCCTACCTGTTGCCCATCCATCGAAATATGCTACATGCTACTCTGGTACACTAGCAGGGCGATTCTATATGGGCGACGATAAATTTAGCAGCGGTTTTGGTCGTTACTGAAGGCGAATGCAAGGCTGTGATTGGCTCATCGCCTTCTTCTAACAACTGAAACCGGTGATGAACGTATCGTCATTCGTCACCCATTCAGAATCAGGCGCCTGGTACAAGTGTATCCTAGTAGACGACCTGCACAATTTTGATTTTGTTTTAATCTTTAGCATTTCCCGTCTGGGAGACTGGGCCCGGGGTATAATTTGACCTAGGGGGACTCTGACAGTCGTAAGAGGCGACAAGAGGAGACCTTGTCCATTTCTCTCCACTATCGCATTCTTTTCCCTTCGGCCCGTCCCTCTATTGTATTTCCCCTTATGACGACCCCGACAATGTGTGATGTATCTGATTCGGCCGACGTCATATGACCCAGTTGTCGTGTGCGTCGTCAAACCATAAATAAGAATCTGTAGCTTCACTACAAAATGGAAATATTATGTTCGATTGTATATAATGTATGTATATTATGTTCTACAGAATTATATTATTTAATAATTTTGTTTAATTTATAAGCGATCTATAAATTGAGAAGTTGGCCTTCGATCGAATGTCCAAACGTTTTATCTTGCCTAGAGTAACGACGTGTACGGACGGTAAACGACATGAATATTCGATCAACACCGTCCGTCCGGCATCAAACATGTATTTTGATGAAACAAGTTTCACCTGGTTAATTGCTGCAATAAGAAACGAGTGACACGATTTGGTCAATTACCGGGCCTTTATATACCCTGCAAAAAAAACTTGATAATTTCGATAACAACTCGATATAATAGAGAAGAAATTGTACTCAATTTTAAGCTTGATACGAAGTGTAATTATTATGATTATATAGTTTTGAGAGCATAATCATGTACTACAAAATACTGTACACGCACTGTAGGCCTACTGCAGGATTTGTAAGCTGCCGTTTGATAGGTAAAGTATCACGTCGGGTCAAATGACTGGGCTACTTCGCAAAGCAGTGGCATCGGTTATATCCTATGATTGATGGTTTTTAGAGGAACAATAAACGTCTTCTAGGTAGGGGCCTGGACGGGCCGGGAGGGGGGGGGGGGGGGAGTCCTGACACCACAACCCTTGTAGTTGTAGGTCTACAATATTAATAGATACGCAAGTAAAAGATACGGCACAGGTAGCTCAGTGGTAGCACACGAAACTAATTCGGAAGGCTGCGGGTTCGATTTCGATCCGTACCGCCATAAGAATTTTTGTAGTGTAGAGTATATTATAGAGATCATGATTAAAAAAACTGTAATTTCGCGTAGTTGTAATATTGGCGGTAGTCTTTTCTCTGAAGTGGTTGAGATAATTTATACTAAACTTATTAATTAATTAAACTTTGTCTTAAATGACGTACAACCATTCAGAAACAAAAACACACCGCACATTCACATGCGGGGGATTGTTCCGCGGTAACATCTACGTGGATTCTGAAAGCTATTTTTGTTCCCTCAACTTATTTGTTTTCAGTCTCTATAGCAGCCAAGTTACCCAAGTAGTAAACACTTGCATGACCTATCCCTACAACACACGGCGCTGTCTCCCTCACCCTCAATAACTACCCGCCCTCCTCAATGACTTCCCGCGCCCGCTCGCTCTATTTAGTCTACGCTCTAATATAACGTAATGATATTGGAGATGGATGATTGTGTGTGATCATTTGTTAGTCTGGTAGCTTAGCTAGGTTGTATTGACATTTGCTCTCACAGTTGCCATCATTAATTCTCACTCTGTCGTCCGCGATGGAGTCGCGCGAGGAATTCGCCAGAGAAAACAATACACATGCAAAATTGGCATTCGGAAAATTTCATTCTTATTTTCGCCTAATGAAATTTTCCAGTTTAATTTGACGGGGATAAATGATGCTTTCGAGTTTGGATGTGTTTGGACTCTTAAGGAAAACACTATAGGCCTCCAATTGTAATGAAATATGTAGTTCCAATGTTAATAAAACCACTCGCGCGACTAATGCGCGCAAGGATGGAAAATACTGGTTTAATCAGATCACAATCATCATACAAAGTTCCCAGAAACATGTACGGTTGGAACTAAACATAGTAGGCTTTATTACTTTAGGGCATTACAATTTTACTGGTGTATATTAAACGTATACACATAGTTAAAGTTACCCACCCTTCGTTTTCGTACATATATTACTTTTATCTATTGGTCTTGGAATGGGTAAACTGGTACACGGTGTATAGTGAAACGTATAAAAATGCGGTACCCAGTTACCCACTCTTAATTTTGTACATGTATTATTTTGTATCTATTGGTCTTGGAATCACAACCGTATAAGCATACCAAGAATTTGTATTACTGAATTTTTCGGGGATTTTATATTCGTCACTTGAACACTTTGTACAGGCGACGGAAGATTGAAAGGCGTACATTTATTTCATGTATGCCGTCTATATTTAGTACATGTAAAGATAGCGACATCAATCATGCTTGAGAGTACATGCATTGTACATGCACCAAATACACAGGAGTATAGGCCACCAACCAAACAATGAAACCACTGATCGACAGCGGGAGGGGAGGGGCGGGGGTCGGCGTTGTAGCAACGTATAGTCTACCTTTTTTTAGAACATAACTTGCATCACTGATATGCTCTCTTACTTACACCATTACTTGTGGTGTTCACATGCATATTATTAGATAATTTTACAAAGGTCGTATAATGTTGTTTGCATTGAGTTGGCAAACAATAGTTTTGGTGCAGTATTTGGCAGGATTCTACGTTTCTTGATCTTTTGGAAGCAAATAATGTGTTATTGTTTTCCTTCTCAGATTATAAATCATATCTCGGACATAAACAGCGTCAATTCGTTTTCCAGAGGTTCGGTTATTTTAGGTTGCGCGTCTTGATTTTCTTTGTTACCTAATTGTTTTGAAATTACGTTCTGTCCGTCCAGGAGATAATTCCGTAATTAGAAGTGAAAATAACAACCAGACTTTAGTTTTAAGATACTATACATTTAGCTTATTTTACCTTTTCGTTCTTGAGTACGTTGCTAAATATTTCCGCGGGAATCCACTTTCTGTGTTTTCATTTATACTCATTTACAGTCAGGAATCCTCTCTTGTGATTATAGTACTCATCCGTATCTATCTGTGCCCTTATTGTGAATTGTAAGAACAAGGTAGTGGATTGTATTTGTAGGTACATTGCGCTTATTAAAAGCAAGCACTTTTGAAGACTCGAGCTAACAAATAAATATCGCTGATAATGATAAGCAACTTTGGTGTCATTGAGGATTTAACAACAAAACAACAATGAACAATTTACAGATAAACCCCCCTTCCTCATAACAGTTATTTTTTTGGTCACCAGAATGCATGTAGACTATTTTGAATGGACACAGTCCTAGGGGTGACTTTGAAATTGTGATTTATTAACTAGGCCTATTATTGTATATTGTATATTGTATGATTGTGTTTGTCTTCATTAGCGACGCGTGTGGTCTGAAAGTGAACCACACTATTTCCGTGCCTACTGCAACACTTCCCTTCCGCCCGCGTGAGCATTTCTGCTTTCCCAATAAATTTAAAGAAATATAATTTACACCGTGTTCCAAGTTATCAAACTGCTCTAAAAAAATACTTTGGTCCATATTGATCGTGAGAATAATTTAATTTATGCTTTCATCACTATTTCTTGATCTTTCATCTAATAACCACGGCATCTCAACCGTACGGACAAAGGAGCGTGGGTTCGAGTCCCGCATAAGGTATAGACTTTTATAATCCCCTCTGCGTTTCGAATAACAAAACTCTAATTGCAAACAATGAAGACTCTGAGACAATTGTACTGATGAGGCGTAGAATAAAATAGTTGCAAATATGAAACTGTGTATGTGTGACATGAAATTATGAAAGCTTTCTTGATGAAGCTCAGCCTCACTTGCCTCACTAGGCAAGGCGGCTAGGCTAGGCGAGCCGCCACTGGAACAACAGCACATTGACGTTGACCAGCCCTGGAGACTGACTACACGAGCTATTCTACTATATGCATTTACTACAAATGACTAAAAATAATAACAATAATGATAATAATAATAATAATAATAATAACAGTAATAAAAATAAAATATAATAATAATAATAATAATAATAATAATAATAATAATAATAATAATAATAATAATAATAATAATAATAATAAAATAAAAAAATAATAATAACAATACTAATAATAATAATAATAATAATAATAATAATAATAATAATAATAATAATAATAATAATAATAGTAATAATAATAAAAATAATAATAATAATAATAATAATAATAATAATAATAATAATAATAATAATAATAATAATAATAATAATAATAATAATAATAATAATAATAATAATAATAATGATAGTAAAAATAAAAATAAAAATAAAAACAAAAGTAATAATAATAATAATAATAATAAAAATAATAATAATAATAATAATAATAATAATAATAATAATAATGATAATGACGAATATAATGATAATGATAATAATGAATATAATGATTATAATGATAGTGATAGTGATAATGATAATGGTAATAATGAAACACGAATCTTGGTCCACGTGTGCATTAGTACTGTTTAATATAGTAACCTCTTTGCGGGTGATTAATGGAAGCTGTCTTGTGTTGTGAGAGATACCATGATAGGTATACGGATGAAATTAGAATTGTTCTTTATTATTAGACTGTAGTTTCTGGCAAGGATGCGTCCATCATCTCGCGACACCTTTGCGTGGCGTGGCCACTCTTATTGTGAGTCACCCGCCCGCCGAGAGATCATTAACAAGTCATTAACTGTCTCAGCGATCATCATCGCCTACGCGCCAGAAAGACATCGGAATGATATCGCGGCGTTTCAATCGCAAACTTGGCATCGGCGACCCAACACATGCCAGCCACGAGATTTATTTCCGTCCATGTGATTGATATGCGCAAAGAATCGCTCGCTAGCTCTTCTTTTGTTTTGTTGTGAGAGAAGAAAGTATTTTTGTGATTCATTATATGCTGTTGTTTCAGCCTTACCGACCAAACGGATGACTGTTTATGCGAAAGCGCAGAGTTGATTATGGACGGTGATTGATGGGGATCAATCGACGTCCAATAATAAAGAGGCTATTGTTTTTGGGTGCAACGCAATTTGTTTTATTTAAATAGTGTTACACAATTAGTTTTTAATGTATTTGTTTATTATTTTTTATTCGATACATAATGAATGGGGTTGACAGAAAAGAGCACAGTTTAAACACAAAAAAGTGACTGCCTGAAGACTTGATATAATTATAAAATATATAAAACAATATGCAATAAATCATTAGATTATATAAAAATAACTCAAAGAACAATAATATCACAGAGTAAATTAATACAATATACAAAACATACAAAGTATTAAAATATTACAGATATCAATTGTTATGTTATAGCCTACATCAGTTTAACACAACAATCCACAAGAAAGGTTTAGCTTGAGGCAGACCAGTAAGCGCTTGGAGTGAATCAATTGGAATGATTCTGGATGAAATTAGCATGAAAGGGTATCCATAGTAGTCAGCGAGAAAAATAAGGAGCGATGAATAGGTGTTAAAATAACACTCTTGCTCATTCGCGAATGGAGGTACCATGCAGTCAAACCTCAACACATCACCTAGACTAATTAGTGCCCATCTCCACAATCATATTGGTATTCTTTGTACTAAAGTGCTGTCCTAAAGTTCAATCAGCCTTGAGAACCACAGTAGATGAATGCAGTCGGACCCCATTGTACCTGCTAAAAGCGATCATACAAAGAAGGTTTACAGAAATCTCGAAAACATTCACCTCGGAAGTCGAAGTGCGGTCAATTACAGAGCACTGAAATGTTATAATGGTGAGGCTCAATGTTTTCTAGATGCCGTTTGAGTGGGGTGGAAAGAGCATGAGCCGAGAGGGAACAACAGACCGAGGCTCCATTCATCTACTATTATGTTTCCCAACGCTGATTCCACTGTAGTCAGTCCCACTCGGGGCACATTTGTGTTACTCGATGTCATCGCAAGACTACGGTAACGTCTCAAGCAATAGGGCCGCTCCTCCTTCTATCTGCGGTGTTGTAACTGAAGTATCAACACATTTTATCACCTGGCAATGACGTGATCGAACCGAGTGGCCTAAACACGGGAAACACATTAACATTTAACAGTACATTGTCTCTAACATAATAACAAGCAATAAGTTACATTATGTTGCTATACAAATTTACAATAATTATTAAAAGTTAGAGCATTACAACATAATATAGCAGCTAGCTACGTGAGAGTAAAGAAAACATTCTTACCGGCTATAGTAATCTAATATACTTCAATAAGCGCGTGCCTATATGCGACAGGGTCTTTGAATGCAATGCTTTGTTCACAATTTGACTCAATACTTTCGTCAAACTTATTGAATTCAAGAACAAAAGCGAATCAAAAACAGTTTGGTAAAAAACTGCAACAATATGGCTTCTTTTTATTGATGCTTTTTTGTCTTTGAATTCAATAAGTTTGTCGAAAGTATTGAGTCGTGTAATGTCGGCATAAGAATGTAATGTGAACGTATTACACTGTTGCATAATCTACACAAAGTACTCTTATATCAATTTACCACCGAATTGCTGTAAAATGATATAAAAATCTCAGTCCTTGGAGTACGTTGCGCACACACAGTGCATTGCGCGTTCACACTATACCCATAACAGTACCTAGAAGCTGTGTCAGCTACTTGTTATTGGAATAACTCACTATGCCCCAGCCACAGTCTTTGAGTGTGAAGTATTTGGCCGTGCGTGTCCGATCTGATTTCTTGTAAATTGCGTTTACGTGATAGGCAGACAGTTGGCAAGAATAATGTGTCTTACTTCAAAATCACTTGTTCAAATACTTATCCTTTTTTTTAGTTGATATTCCTATTTTCAATCCACTGTCTCTCAAGTTTAGTTGGTTTAACTTACATAATTATTTTCTCTTATACGTGATTGGTGCAGCCAATTGCGAATGTTCACGGGTACTTGGATGGTTTGTATTTTAGCTAGTGATGACATCGGGTACTCGGAAACCGGTTCCGAACCGGTTCCTTATGGAACCGGTTCCGACTTTTCACACCGGTTCTGTGTAAATATATATCAGCACCTTCTTCTTTTCTCACTCACAGTCAACTATATACTATAGGCCCATCCCAATAGCACATCGCACAATAGGCCACGCGTGTTCAAGGACGCGCGCATTGTTCCAAATAAAGGGCACTTTTGACCTGCTAATTGTAAATTGTAACTTATAAAAAAAAAAAAACGGGAAAATTAAGATTACTTGGACCAACTTTTTCCCGCTCCGGAACCGTGGTTCCGAACCGGTTCCGGAGCGGAGGAACCGGTACGAAATTTTTGGACTCGATGTCATCACTAATTTTATCTAAGTGTATATCAGCCAAGATGTAAAAGTCACTCAAGTTGCAAATGTGTCTTGATCATTGCGGACAATGGTTGCGCGGGACACTGGGATGGTACACGGGATTAATTGTGAACGAATGACACGCGAAGCCGTTCTGGATACAAATTTACCACACTTGCCAGGCACTTCAGAGTTATAGATAATACTCCACAAACATTTCTTCGTTGGCAGTTAGATTTTGCCCCAAGATGATTCTCGTGGTCCCCCCGCCCCGTCTCCACCCCTCTCTCCACGTACCGCCAGCTGATTAGCTGTCAATTTTTTGTCAACAAATAGCACTGTATTAATACATTTTTTTTTAGAAATAAATGCTCAGGGTTGGAAAAGAAATTCCTAGAGCGAAAATATATCCCTCAACTTTCAACTCTAAAATAGAAAGTAATCACATTTTCATGCTGGGTTGTGTCTATTCGGCGTGGCTTTTTGCGTTGAACAGTTGCGGGGTAGGATTCTTTATCCAGACTGTGGCTGAGGTCATGGAAACTTTCGAACGTTTGCGTTTTGCTACATTTATTTTCGAAAGCTATCATAAATTCTGACACACGGATATTGAATTATATGTCTGACCTTAATGTCCGACAAATCTATTAAAATTAAATTAAAACTATTATCCTATTAGTGTGAGAGCTATTATTAGTGATTGTTATTTAGTACTGGCATCAAAGCATGTTTCGTAATGGCCCATGCTCATTTGCTCACTTATCTCCATTATTATACCTCTTTCAGGTGAAACATTATAGAATATAGGCAAACATGTAACCATGAGTTAGAATAGGTTAAAGTCATATATATAATATATATATATTTGTTTAATTATGGGTGGTGGCAACCCATGGGTAGTTGCAAATTAATAACGAGTTATGATGTCAAATTTCAATACCAGCGTTCGCTAAATTCCGAATTGGATAAAAACCGAAATTTGCAAACAGTCATGCACATATAACACTGAGCATTCTGTTCGTGGCGGTAGTATTGTTCTTATCAGGTGTCTTCCATTAGTGCTAATTCCCTCAACGCCCACGGCCTGCCCCAACCCCTCTAAATCTAACATCTCTATCTGCCCTTGATAGTACATTCAGAGGAAGTTTTTTGTTTTGTTTTTTTCAGGGGAATCGTGTTGTTTATCAACCACGTATGTAGTGATGGTAAACCTATTTTATAGCAGGCCTCCTTACTGACATCGGTCACCTCATCCATGCCCTGGTGTGTTATGTCTCTAAATGCCAATGGCAAAAAACATAGTATTTTTACCAGCCCTCCTTGGTGGCACCGGTCACCTCATCCATGCCCCGATGTGTTGTCTCTAAATGCCAATGGCAAATTCCATAGTAAATATATCAATCATGTGTGTAAGTGATAGGAACCTATTTTATAGAAAGTCTGTGTGTCTCGTTATGTTAATGATTCTCAATGGTGTTGTTCAAACACAAGGAATTCCAATAATGTTATGTACAAGTAAAATGGAATTAATTGATAGCCTATCAGGCACGTTTATCTTCCGTTTGATCGGCAACCAGCTGTTTTTCCCACGAGGGATTCCTGGAAAGAATATATCATTTAATCACAGCTTCCCAGGTACTTGGCTGCTCCAAATCACCGGGCGGTCATTTGTGTGATCATTTATTTCTATGATTTTTTTCCATCTAATTTAAGATGACAAATCGTTATTATGAGTCTCGACCGAGGACCATGTCTGAATCAGGGTCTTCGTCAGCGCTTTGCGCTTGTCCGGGGCTCGAACCCTGACGTAGTGCGGCCAGTGACTAGAATGTAGAACTCTACCTTCATTCTAGAGTTCCCGGAGGCGGGTTGCTCGGTAATGTTAGTTTTGAGAACATACGTTTTTAGAAATCATTTGACGTAAGCTCGTTTGTATTATCTATAGTATCGACTGCGCTCAGTAGTCAGTAGTGAGGAAGAATGTCGCAAATTTGTTACCCAAAATATATACCAAAGACATTTCGATCACATGCTGAGGTGCTGAGGGTTGGACATGTAGATTGTGGAGGGTTGGTGTCGAACCTTGGGCCTCCCCCCCCCCCCCCCCCGTTTGTTTGTTGTTTTATCCCGAGAGTTATCGGCCTGTGACCCTGTGTAATAGCCGTTTAATGACAATATGCATGCAATCAATCAATGGCAAATGTTTTGACACAAATTAAATAACAAAACACATAATAATATAATTTACATATTAGTATAAAATTAATATAACCTAGTCATAAATAAGCGTGTTGTAAACGCAAACACATTTGGACGTTTTGTGGACTAGACTATAAACAAAATTACCATCTAAACTCAAATCCTAAATAGTTCTTATAAAAACATATGCGATACAATACAAGTACACGCGCCCAGTCAATCGAAATAACATTAATACACCCGTTAGTGTTTATTACTGTAGTTTTCTCTAAGCTATATTAAAAATCATATTTGAAGAAAAATGTGTTGGTTACCCAGAGGTCCTCTCTGCCGGTCCGGTCTCGCCCAGTGGGTCAACAGTCAACACACACGTGCATCAACAGTATTGTTGACTCTCTCCGGCGTGTTTGCATTCAGCCGGTCGGGTTGTGATTGTGTGTGTGTGTGTATACTCCCTCGTTCTCCCTTTTATATTATTTATTTTATTATACGAGTTGAAAATAAATTTCGAAGTGGTCGGCCGAAATACCTTTATGGATCGCCGTGGGTATGCGCTGAAGTAGACTGTGTAATTGATATGGGAAGGGTTTTTTGGATGCGGGATCGACTCAGAATGGCGGGGCCCAGGCAGAGTGTGGAGGAATTTGTGACGATTCAAGAAGGAAGGGCCGGTTCGTTTGGCCTGCCGGTCACACAACAAACGTCCCTGACCGATTGCGGAACAAAACAATTAGTATCACGAACATGCGTCAGGCAGGCGTCTCCTTCACTTCCATGTCAAACGTGTGATGTGACTAGGACCAGTCTGCACGGTGGCTCTCTTACCGCCAAGAAAATAAACTGTGCGTGTTGGCGGGGAGACGAATTAACGAAATTTAAAAAATAACACCTCTCGATTGTTGAACCCCAACGTCGATCAGTGCAAACACTGTGAACAAGTTTTTATCTGACAGTAAGTTCCCTACCTATCCGCCTCAAAACAAGGACCTTTCTCTCGCTGAGAGGCGATGTAAGTGGCATTACAGGTTTGACTCCCGTCGAGGGTGAATTTTATTTAAGAAGGTGTTGAGTCACAGATGAGAAAAGACTTTGGCACAATTTTTGAGCTCAAAATGAGTCCCAAGTGCACAAAAAAGAAAGTAAAATCGTGTATAACGAGTCGAAACTTGTGTGTTTGTTGGGCAGAGAAATGCGACATGGGGGCTTTAGCTGATGATATGAGTGAGGGGGGGAGGGGCGATGTCTTTCACCAGCCTAGTAGTAGTTTATGAACTGCACTTCAACTTTGACCCTGGGACTCGAGTCACCCACTATCGCCGACTACACCATACCCTGACAAGAGCACCGCCGTGCAATGTCAAGTACATTCTTCTCGATAACCTCGTTGCATAACTGTGATTGCCCATCTCACACCCCCAACTATTCTGTCTTGGTAATCCTTCTTGAATTGGGACGCTTAGTATTTTCAGTCAAAGAAACGAACAATTTTACCCAACCCCAAAACTATCGGTACAGAATTTCTGTTTATCGGAGTTTGTTTGCTATGACGACCTCCCGAGTTAGTGCAAGAAGTTTATGTTAGAGGTCATTAAAATTAAAATATTGGTTTCAAAGATTTTCAGAATCGTATTTATAAATAGAAAAAAAATAAATCTTCTAATTATAAAACAAATTTAACTATCATTTTAAAATCGACCATATCAATTGAATCCAGTAATGAACCCCAAATTATGCCGATACCAATACAATAGGATTTCACAATTTAAACTAATTTCTAAATGGTACGAGTCCCACCGTTACACTTACCATTTTAGTTCCACATCATGACTATGACATTTTCACTCGTTTATTGATTGGTGATGGTTGACAAAATAGCGAGTCTCCAACAAAACCACTCAATTTCCCTTCATGACGACATTACGCGTTAAACGCGTTTAAATACCATCATCATCATCATCATCGTCATCATCATCATCATCATCTTCATCATCATCACCATCATGAATCATCTGCAAGATAAATTCAGGCGTTTACATTCGTAAGTATTACCTTGCCTCGTCGTTTAGAACTTATAAATGGCCGCCTAAAAATTTCCCACAACAATTATAAATTGATGTCTTCATCGTGTCATGCCAGCCAGCCACGCAGTCAGGTGGTGTGGTAGGCCTACAGCATAATCACCGCGATACAACGTGCATACGCCTACTTGACAAGATCATGATTAAACAACCATTTGTTTATACAAATCCGCCCATGCAGGAAAGAGATAAAGATTAACATGCAAATGTTTGCATTTCGTGTAGTTTTGTTTGTTCCTGCGGAGCTACATTGACAATCAAATTCCATCCTCGTGATTTGTGGTCAGAAGTGACGACACACAACGTAGCCGCCCCTCCCCCCCCCAACATGTCCCTCGACCATGGTAGCTGCATGCAGAGGACGCCTGCTGAAGACTGATTTTTGTTATCAAAATCTTTTAATTTAAATTGCAATAAAGTAAAAATCAACTTTAAATACAATAAACGTTGATAATACCCAAAACATTAGTCGCCGTTTATTTAGTATAACGTAACTATTTATTTTCTTTTTTAGAAACATTAGCTCTTGAAATATTAAGTGACCCGGCGTCCTTAGATAATTATTTATTGCTATATCTTTTAGTATTAAGGTAACATTTTCCCTGCACACATTGAAGTCGTATATACTGCTTTTAAATTAAGTAAAGCCCCTTTAAAATAGTTTTATATTATCATGTGAACAGCGCTTTTGAAATCGTACATTTCTGTTTTATTGAGTAAAACGTGTTTTTGCGGTTCCAAACTTTAATGGGTCTGTACAAATTATTTACGACTATGGAGTGTGGAAAACTAACTGCATGGAATGTGTCGACATGCTCTCGTTTATAGACTTGTCAATATTCGATGAGCAGCTTGAGATGTATCGATTATTGCAACACTATTTTGCAGAGTACATAATATTAAATGTAGATTTATATCCATTTGAGAAAATCAGATAGGTCTACAAAACTGTTTTAATGACAAGTGACAAATTGTTCGAATTATTGCTTACAGATTTATTTCAGTTTGAAAGCGTATTGGGAGAGATTCACTTTACATGTTGTCTTGTTGATTTGAGTCGCAATCAAATTTTAATCACGTTTCATAAAATACATTCAATTCATATTAGTTAATTTTAATTTTATGGTTAACTGTTGCTTTAAGTGCACTTATATCTAAAACTTGTATCTATATTTTAAAATCAAATTAGTACAATTTCTTGTACAACTTGAATGTAAACTCTGTGGGTCTAACTAAGCTCATACAGTGAAATTACAGGAAATAACAAACAGTCCAGTAATCTGCTGACTTCTTATTGTATTTCTTGTTAATTTTGGTATAAATCTGTGCTTTTTTGAACTTTTTAATGAATGGATTTAGTTAGTCTACATTGAGGCATAATGAAAAAGGAGTCTGAGTGCGATCAAAACTTCCTAGACCACACAGGTATTTCGTACTTGGATGTATTTTCAGACTATGGCAGCGCTATACGATTGTGCCAAATACAAACAGTCTAGCGCCGGTTTTTAATTAATTCAATACATTTTAATTCGTTGCTTGTTTAACACTAAATAGATGTTAGTTTTCCAAGACACACACACGTCTAGAGTAGAGAAAAAAACAAGAAACTGGCATCGCTTTTAAATCGTCAATTTCACGCATGCTCGCTGTTTGGCTTGTACAGACGAGCGCAGGCTACACCTCTTCGACGTCGCTGTTGCTAAACGGGGCCCCCGCTGCAGAGGTTCGCAAACTGTGGTCCGCGGACCCCTAGGGCAGGGCTTCTCAAACCTTTTAGCTCGCGACCCCAAATTTATAGGTAAAAAATCTCGCGACCCCGTCTTATATCGGACCTTTTGCGTAGTTTATACACTGAAATAGATGGTCGCTTGTTGGCAGGTACATTTAGGTTGGAATTCATAGTCGGCCCCTACACCTAGGGGCACCCATTGTTGCTATGGATTTGTTTTGTTTATGGGAAATAACATGGAAACAATTGTTACCTTAGCAACAATGGGCGCCCCTAGGTGTAGGGGCCGACTATGAATTCCAACCTAAGCGATTCGCTTCGCTCTGTGTTGACATTTTTATAAACGGATGCAAGAGTAAGGAAGTTTCCCGCTGAGTTTCTTGTTTTAATTTTTCTATATACATCTTTTTATACATTTTCTTTAAAAAGTTCGTTCCTATCATATATATACACCTTAATTTCCATTTTCCGTAAGCTCGCGATCCTATTTTGATTCCTCGCGACCCCGCCGGGGTCGCAACCCATAGCTTGAGCAGCCCTGCCCTAGGGGCTTCATGCGCATGCCACAGGGGGTCAGCGAAATTAGTATTAATCAGTGCATAAAATATAATAATGTTTAATGAGTTTTACTTCATAATATTAGGGAAGTAAATAGTGATTAGCTAGGGTTTCTGGGGAGGAAACGGTGCCGGAAGAAGGGGTAAAAATATAAATCATGCAGGGGACCATGCAATTTCAAGGTGTCGGAGAGTGCTGGGAGTCCACAGTTGAGCCTCTGCGTGAGGTAACTGCCCGAGGAAGATCATGATGACATGAGATCGGGCAAGGCCGTTCTAACAAGGCCAATAAACCACCTGGGAAAATCGGTCCTACTTGATGTAATCTTGCAATTTATTATTCCATGCACTTTTGCGTGTTTTGTTTTAATTAATTAATATTTATGTTGTTGACAATGTATAGAGAACGATAATTGGAGCGAGAATAGACATTTAACATACTCTCTAAACACACCCGTATTCCTTTCAATCCGGGTTACTTTTTGGCCAACGAAATGTAGATGCGGTCAGACGACCGACCGTTGACTGACGTTCTCCAATCTCAAATACTTATAACGTTTAGCCAAAGCTCTCCCCTCCCCCCCGCCCCCCGCCGCTTGAAATCATGTCTTACCGGATAAGGTAAACATACGGTTATGGTATAGAGAACAGTTTACTCTTTTTATTGAACATTGCATCCCAAACAGTAAATGTTTTTTGTATAGAATTGGTGTTCTTAGATTTGAACCTAAATAGTAACACACGTTATTGGACCTTGTTATCACTTGTGTTCTGTCGTTATAAACGTTTGACCACTAAATCTAAACAAGAACTCTATTTTGAAAGTGAATGCTGAAATTCGAATGAAAATTTTATTGTTAAACACTTTTTACTGACCCTCCATATTGTTTCAACCATTAACACGTTTATTGTTTTACGTAGGAGTAGTATAGGCTAATATCGAGTGCCAGTGCATTGCCCTACCACTTAACTTTTAGACTGTTATAGAGGCCCCAAAAAGGGGCTATGTCTAAGCCCGCTTTATTGAGATTTCATACGTTTTATCGTCGGTTTTTGTTCGTGATCGCCTTGAGCACAACCTCGCGTGTGGCCTGGTACAAGGAAAACTAGCCTAATTGTCTACACGACACGCGGCTACCGGGCTTCGAAGACCTGTTCCCTGCTGCCGCTCTTATACCATTAACCCCTTGTAGCACTCGCATCCATACCACCCGAAGAACCGTCAACTGTCAGTCATGTTGTCGGGCTATAAGACTGTTCCCTGCTACCGCTCTGATACCATTAACCCCTTGTAGCACTCGCACCCATACCACCCGAAGAACCGTCAACTGTCAGTCATGTTGTCGGGCTATAAGACTGTTCCCTGCTGCCGCTCTGATACCATTAACCCCTTGTAGCACTCGCATCCATACCACCCGAAGAACCGTCAACTGTCAGTCATGTTGTCTGGCTATAAGACTGTTCCCTGCTGCCGCTCTGATACCATTAACCCCTTGTAGCACTCACACCCATACCACCCGAAGAACCGTCAACTGTCAGTCATGTTGTCGGGCTATAAGACTGTTCCCTGCTGCCGCTCTTATACCATTAACCCCTTGTAGCACTCGCATCCATACCACCCGAAGAACCGTCAACTGTCAGTCATGTTGTCTGGCTATAAGACTGTTCCCTGCTGCCGCTCTGATACCATTAACCCCTTGTAGCACTCACACCCATACCACCCGAAGAACCGTCAACTGTCAGTCATGTTGTCGGGCTATAAGACTGTTCCCTGCTGCCGCTCTGATACCATTAACCCCTTGTAGCACTCACACCCATACCACCCGAAGAACCGTCAACTGTCAGTCATGTTGTCGGGCTATAAGACTGTTCCCTGCTGCCGCTCTGATACCATTAACCCCTTGTAGCACTCGCACCCATACCACCCGAAGAACCGTCAACTGTCAGTCATGTTGTCGGGCTATAAGACTGTTCCCTGCTGCCGCTCTGATACCATTAACCCCTTGTAGCACTCACACCCATACTACCCGAAGAACCGTCAACTGTCAGTCATGTTGTCGGGCTATAAGACTGTTCCCTGCTGCCGCTCTGATACCATTAACCCCTTGTAGCACTCGCACCCATACCACCCGAAGAACCGTCAACTGTCAGTCATGTTGTCTGGCTATAAGACTGTTCCCTGCTGCCGCTCTTATACCATTAACCCCTTGTAGCACTCGCACCCATACCACCCGAAGAACCGTCAACTGTCAGTCATGTTGTCGGGCTATAAGACTGTTCCCTGCTGCCGCTCTTATACCATTAACCCCTTGTAGCACTCGCACCCATACCACCCGAAGAACCGTAAACTGTCAGTCATGTTGTCGGTATAAACCTGTGAGGAGGAGGCTTAGAGGTGATATTTCGTATCTTATCATAATCAAATTATATACTCCGACGAACCGTTCGTCAGAAATAATATCGATCAATATAGGTGTTATGCTAGTATGTTATGATAGTGCATATTATTATTATAATAATAATAATAATAATAATGATTCAGCGTGTAACGCAATAAAGTTAAACCGGTACACGACCATATCTTACACGTTTGTTTCTCTACATTTCCTTATGTTTTAATCAAAGCGCGAGTTCATCATAAAGTAACTAGTAAAGTAAAGTTGATAATTTCACAAGAAATGTGACGTCAACAGTACTCAACCGCACACTAATTGTAAGCGAGCTAACCACCAATGATTTGCAGCAGCCATTGTTCTAAGAAATTATTCTTTTAGTTTGGTTACAGTGGAACGCTTCAAAAAGAGCTTGGAGGCCTAATTTATGAATCTGTGTTTGTACGTATCCTGTACAATCTCATTGCTGTACATTGGTTGTAATGATATGACCCGCCTTCCTCAAAGTATTTACTACTAAGGTATAATTTGTTATTGCGATATTTTGTAGAGGGGAGAACGGCATTACTTCTATTGTCCGGCAGAATTGCGTATTCAGTTGCCTCAAAGTATCAGTCAGTTGATACATCGACACAATACATTCTTGGCTTAGGCACCTCCGGCCCAAATTCAAAATTGAGTGCCTTATTTTTTCGTTATGTACATGCATAATTATTTTAGTAGGCGCGATGTCTCGACAGACGGGTCACGCATGAATTATCTGCAGAAACACTCGGCTCTATCAGTTTATCAATGATAATCTTAAAGTGATATCACATATCAGCATCACCATCATCTGTAAATAGAGGTGACTAATTACTAAGGTCAATCAAGCACTAATCTTCTGGGGGCCTCCATGCTTATCGAAACCTAGACTTCGTTTTTCTTTGTGGTTTTCAGTATCCAGTCATGAAAGTGAGGGTGTATTGACAATGTGTAGATACCTACCACGGTAATCTCACAATAACTCCTGCATAACCTTACCATGAATGTAGGTACGCAGCTAATCTTTTGCTTTTAAAACAACACGATGGTCAGTAATGAAGTGGTATCTCCCTAAAATAGTCGTGAAGAAAAATAAGTTTACATACTGAATTGTATAATCACAGTATTGGCCGATTACAACTAAATTATGATGCGCAAACAAAAAGAATGTTTTGGGTCATCCATAATATGCATATTATATTGCACTTTTGGGGTTTTCCCATTTGGCTCATAAAAATAAGGTAATGCGGATGTTCGTTAGTAATTTGTTTGCCCTATATACTGAAAACAACTCTTCATAATCATAAAATCTGGGTACCCAAATGCAGTGGTTATGGTTGTCGTGGTGGGGTGAAGGGGAGGAGCGTCTACATACAGGTTATCCACAACTTTCCATAACTTTTATACCTCCATAACTCAGTATGCATGCACTACGATTCCTGGTATAGGCTTGGCTTAACTGAACATTTTTATAATGACATTGAACCCATTTATTATACCTAGCCTACCTACTATAACAATGTACAACTTTTCGCCAGTCGTCACGCAATTGATGATAATTATTGTCCTAATCCTAATTGCGACCAGGTGTAATGGCTTGCATGAAACTGAAAAAGTGTCTTATCATTAACATTGTGTAGTGACCTTGTAAAGTTCGAGTCAATATTATTGTTTCCGCTGCGATAACTTTTCGATTGTGAAATAATTGTATAATTATAACCATGGGAATGTGCTATAACGATGCGGGTATAGGGCCTATACTGTTCAATCAAAACTATTGGGTGATATCGAATTGTTGACATGTTTCTGCCCAATTTGCGGATTGACATTGATTTTAAATTATTTCCTTTAATTGTCGCGTACGCGTTAGTTCCAGCAATATATGTTATTTACTTATTAACTACAAATTATTTAGTGTAAGTCTGCCTATACACTCTTTAATCGTATCAAATGTAATGTGTACTAATTTAATTTGTATTTTCTTTATTTGTGATTATTAAAATTATCTTCAGTATCCAATATTCAACGTTTATAGCATAAATATTTTGCATTGATTCGTTGAGCCGTAAGCAGCGTCTTTCTTCCAACAATATATTTCTAAAATGCTATAATGCTTCTCAAATGGTTATTATAGTTTTTCTTATTAATACAGATAAAAAAGATTTTAAAACGCTCGCTGAGCTAATTGTGGTTTACTACGAAAACATTTACAACATCCAATTTCGGTTTCGATGAAGGCGGGAAAATGCATTTTTTTCAATTTTCACTGATAGTTTTACAACATTACGTAATCATTCACCATGCTGTTTAGTTGTAAACACATTCACACTTAATCATTATTAAACATACACCATTAGCATAGATAGTATTCATTATTTATTTTCTTAACAATTTATGGATATGTTATGTTTATCAGATAGTGGAATGACAAATATAAATGATTCACATAACATTACACATATACGAACCTTGAGCAATTTAGGAGTAATAATAATATAGTGCTAAAACACGCGTACAATTATGTTTTGTAAGGTGCTACCTGCTAATGGATTTTCACTCTACTGATTTGGTTTCGTCACTAATAGGTATAATAAATACCCACATCCATAAACATAATTATGTTGAGCTGTTAAATAGATAGCGAGAAATACACACGCAATTCCTTTATGAACAAAATATATTTCTCCAAGAAGAAGGCTGAATGTGTTGATCCATATTTGTAAATATATTGACATAGGAGTATGACTTTTTCCAAATATTGTGATAGTTCGGTTATTGTTACTTTGAAAATATATCAAAGAATTTGATGGATATATTTCACCCTTTTCAACCCAGTTATTAGTTCTTGCAAAACGACATATCGGTATATACTTGCCCCGTCACAACTTACAACATTACTATACGTTCGTCATAGACGAGTGATTCGTGGCCAATCAGCGATTGGTATGGTTAAAATTGGAGCTCTCTAGCTGGTCACTCATCAATAACGAAAGCACCTGTAAGGTTGTTTCGGAACAAATATGTGCAATGCAATAATATATTTAACCTTTTCAGTGTAGTGTGTGGTGTGTAGCAGTCTAAAGATATTACTATATTATGTAAGGGGGATTTGTGCGAAACTATAATACAAATAATAGCGTGGATTAACCCGAGAAACATTTATGTATTCCATTTAATTTACCGGGGTGGCTGGAACCATAGTAGTATATATCTCTATGCTGGAACAAACCTCTATTAAACTGATATTTGTTGTTGTGATTGTTGGTCGATCATGTGTCATCGATCATTGTCGATTATGGTCGATCATGCTAATAGGAGTAGCTTAAATGAAAGAGAACCGGTACGTCGATCTGGGTTCGATCCCCAGTAAGGGCAAACTTTTATTACAATTGTCATATCTTCATGTATAAATCGAGAATTGAGTGCGGCTCTAATATAATTATTAATTAATAATTCATAAATTTGATTATTTATTTGACTATAGTTTATCGTAATTTCTAATAAATTAATTAATTTATTTTTTATTTATTTATCTATTAATGAATTGATTTAGTTTCGAAATCCCTCCGCCTTGATGTAGTAAATAAATGAGGTGTGACCTTGTTGCAGTCGAACAACGACGAGGAGATGAGCGACGGAGAAATGCACGACGAGGACAGCGTTGATGCCCTCTCGCGGCTGCCGCTGGAGGCTGTGGGGGACGCCGACGTACTTGCCAAGCTCAAGCAACAGGTGAGAGGCTAATCGATAACGATGCGTTGAGACTACGTACAAGTGGGGGTGAGTTCTGATTACCCCCCCCCCCCCCCCCCTCCTTTTATGATTTTCTATAGAAAAAGAAACGCAATTTAGCAAGCTTGTAAATGTAGTTTAATATTTCAACCACTAATTACTTAGTTTACATTATTATTTTAACATTAATATTATCATCTTCTCATTATGGCTTCGTCGTGTGTTTGCATCATGCCATTATTTTAGAGTGCTATTTTTACGGGCTATACCTTTGATTTGAAAAATAAGCTGCACTATGGCGACGATAAAAAATTGGCTTATAGCATCCAGGCTACATGCAAGTGGAGGATAAAAAGTATCCCGGTATAGAGGCTGGTCAATCAGAGCAGCTATCAACAATTTTGTTAATATTCATAAAAGTCATAAAATTTAACTTCTAGTGTGGAACTAATAAATGTCTAAAAAGTTAAAAGAAAGTGAAAATATTACATGAAAAAAAAATATTTTTTTTTAAAAACAACGCTTATATTTAAATGCACTAAAAAGTAAAAAATAACAAATTTTTGCCTCACTCGGAAAATAAAAGCGTTGGGCGCTTTCCCTGCATAAACAGGAGAATACTGCAATCTATGTCAATACCGAAAGCGCCCAACGCTTTTATTTTCCGAGTCAGCGAAAATTTATTTTTTACTTTTTAGTGCATTTAAACATAAGCACAGATAACTAATTTAACTATAAGCGTTGTTTTTAAAAAAATAAATATTTTTTCATGTAATATTATTTTATACTTTTAATCTTGCAATCGTATATATATCGAATATCGATTAATTAATTATGATGGTTAAATTGATTATGTAGTAAATATGACAATTGATTCATGTATTGTCATTAAGAAAATTAATTGACAATTTAGTAAATATGACAGTTGATTCATGTATTGTCATTAGGAATACGTCTGTGTAAAAATTTTTGGCTTGATCGGACATTTAGAAGTATGTGGAATATAAACATCGATTTCCATATACAACATTAATTAATTAATTATGATGAATTAATTGACAATTTAGTAAATATGACAGTTGATTCATGTATCGCTATCAGGAATACGTCTGTGTAAAAAATTTCAGTTTGATCGGACATCTAGAAGTAAGTGGAATATTGATTCAAAGATTCCGTCCAGACAAACAAGGCAAGCTAATATAAGCGTTGTAAAACATCGATTGCCATATAAATCATTAATTAATTAATTATGATGAATTAATTGACAATTTAGTAAATATGACACTTGATTCATGTATTGTCATTAGGAATACGTATGTGTAAAAAATTTCAGCTTGATCGGACATTTAGAAGTAGGTGGAATTTAAACATCGATTTCCATATAAAACATGAATTAATTAATTATGATGAATTAATTGACAATTTAGTAAATATGACAGTTGATTTATGTATTGTCATCAGGAATACGAGTGTGTTAAAAATTTTAGCTTGATCGGACATCTAGAAGTAGGTGGAATATTGATTCAAATATTCCGTCCAGACAAACAAGGCCAAGCTAATATAAGCGTTGTAATAATAAAAGGACAAAATGTGGTGCGTTACCATCAATAGCGGATTATTATGATATCCTGATTTCCGAAATAAAACTTTGATATTATGAAAATTTTATATTTTGTGAATTATTCTTTGGCATGTTTATAATAACGATGGAAAAATATGCGTGATAGATTTCGCAGCGCGTCCTCTCATTCGCTGAGTTTTGTTGCGGCTCCAGCCCAGGAAGTGTACTGGCACTTCCCCTTACTCCAACTGCCTTTAATGAAAATCTTGTTGCACTATAACGTGTAATTTTCTTATGTGAGTTCTAATATAATTACTGAGTTTGATTGGTTCTACGAGGTTTGTTGGAGTAACTTGGCAGTCGCTATTAAACAATGCTTCATTACAATACTAATTCTAATGCAGGAACAATGAGATGCGGAAACACTTCAGCTTCAGCATCTCGTGTAAAACGAGAACTGTTTAACAACCCTGACGTCAATCACGCGATATTGTGTGTTGCATTGCGTGACCCTCATATGCAACCCTAACAATAGCTTTTCTCATTTGCTCAAGTAATGAATGTTTGTGCACGTTTCATTTGCAATTCTGTTCAATATTATGCCCCAAACATCTCGGTTCAACGTTGCTAGGCGATGCCACCTCCATCTCAGATAGACCTGATTTATGATAGAATCAATTTGAAGTCGATCCGGTTTATGTGTGAACAGAACAGCCAATCACGAGTGAGCAATTTGTGATGAAAGCGCGTCGGTCCGCAGCCGATTGGCGGCCGAAAATTTACATCAAATTATAGTGTCTTTTACCTGAAAATTGGAAGAGAACTATAATTAAATTTAAATTTTTCCACTTTCAACCAAAATAAGTGGGGCGTAGGTTTTAGGAAGATGGCGGCCAATCGTTCGCTTCAAGCATATTCAGATCGCGTCCTTGACGGTCTTATTCACCTTGTGACCTCAACTTGGATCAGGTTTCCGTTTCTAAGACACGAATCGAGCCGAACGCTATTATTGTCCGCGGGTGAAGAAGCATTTACCTGAAACTGAAAGCAGTCACACATGCGAAGATGTCAATCAAAGTGCCGTTACCACTCAATAGATGTCACTGCCCGCGACTTGTGGCGCAGTAGCGTCTCGCCGCCGTAAGTGACCGGCTCCCGACATTTCCTGCTATAAAACTTCCCGGTTATTGCGTAATTTGCGAAAAGTTATCATATCGTTCTCGTAGTCTACATTATGGAGTCATCGAATTTCAAGATGTCTCATTTTCAGAGAACTTTGCGAATACATTAATTTGTACATATCTACCCGGATGACTTGTTCGAGCCAAACTCCCAGAAGATATAACACCCCTATATCTTCAGTGTAGCTTCTTGTTCGATCCACACTCCCAGAAGATATAACACCCATATACCTTCAGTGTAGCTTCTTGTTCGATCCACACTCCCAGAAGATATAACACCCATATACCTTCAGTGTAGCTTCTTGTTCGAGCCACACTCCCAGAAGATGATAACACCCATATACCTTCAGTGTAGCTTCTTGTTCGATCCACACTCCCAGAAGATATAACACCCATATACCTTCAGTGTAGCTTCTTGTTCGATCCACACTCCTAGAAGATATAACACCCATATACCTTCAGTGTAGCTTCTTGTTCGAGCCACACTCCCAGAAGATATAACACCCATATACCTTCAGTGTAGCTTCTTGTTCGAGCCACACTCCCAGAAGATATAACACCCATATACCTTCAGTGTAGCTTCTTGTTCGAGCCACACTCCCAGAAGATATAACACCCATATACCTTCAGTGTAGCTTCTTGTTCGAGCCACACTCCCAGAAGACATACCACCCATATACCTTCAGTGTAGCTTCTTGTTCGAGCCACACTCCCAGAAGATATAACACCCATATACCTTCAGTGTAGCTTCTTGTTCGAGCCACACTCCCAGAAGATATAACACCCATATACCTTCAGTGTAGCTTCTTGTTCGAGCCACACTCCCAGAAGATATAACACCCATATACCTTCAGTGTAGCTTCTTGTTCGAGCCACACTCCCAGAAGACATACCACCCATATACCTTCAGTGTAGCTTCTTGTTCGAGCCACACTCCCAGAAGATATAACACCCATATACCTTCAGTGTAGCTTCTTGTTCGATCCACACTCCCAGAAGATATAACACCCCTATATCTTCAGTGTAGCTTCTTGTTCGATCCACACTCCCAGAAGATATAACACCCATATACCTTCAGTGTAGCTTCTTGTTCGAGCCACACTCCCAGAAGATATAACACCCATATACCTTCAGTGTAGCTTCTTGTTCGAGCCACACTCCCAGAAGATATAACACCCATACCTCCACTGTAGCTTCTATTTAAGTTGTCAGTACATTGACAAGGCTTGTTACGTTGCCGCTACTTTCTATGATTCCAAACTTACAATAACATATTGCACTCATTTTACATCTCAAATAAAATGTTAGAGAGGGCTGTCACGTTGCTAAATTATATTGCGAAAATTACTTGGCCCTATTTTGATAACCGTATCGTTATTTTGTTTATTTCTTGACACGACGTCTACTTCTTTGACAGACTGCATCTTTTTTTCATTTCGATGGTCGAAAGTACATTATACATGTAATATGATCGGGAACATTATCAGTACGGTGTCGGTGGCTCAAAATAAACTCTTGTAAAATGTCACACACACATTTTGCTCGTGCGTAAAGACGATGGTCTGATGGATATGGTTGACGTGACAGCCAGACGTATGGCCGACATCCAACTTTCTCGTTGAGTTACAATTGTTAGATGTACTTTTTTCGTGTTAACCCTGGTTTAGCCGCGTTCACTCGTGGAGACCGCGGAAGCAGCCGCAGTTGGACAAAAGTTCGTCTTCATGTATGGCCCGAGTTCTTCCTTCGACCGTGGCTCTTGACTCTACATACATTAGCAAATCGAAATTGATGCGCTCCTTTCTTTGAGAAAGTACCTTCAAGATTATTAAAAATACATTTGTATTTATTTTCTACCCACTTAGTTAAAAGAACTGATTTTCAATGGGGGACATTTACCGTATATTATGTGCTATGAATTGCTACGACAGATCCAAAGCCACCGTTTACGTATGTGTACCTGTATCATAATACAAAATTATAGATCAGTCACTATTAAAAAAAAGAAAAACAGCTAGAGCCGGGAATGGAACCCAGGATCTTCTGCATTGGAAGTAGGAATAAACCCACTATAACGACGAGTGACACGAAATATATATTTCTGTTGTAAATATATTTGAATATGTTGACTGAAATTGGCCGAGTTGATATTTTAAAGTGACAAACGTAACTTGATTGATAGAATGATGTAGTGAAGTGGTTTACAAACGTTTTGGGACTTGGGACCTGACTTGGGAGTTATGCGAGACTCCGCTAGGCGGAGATCAAGTGTAGACCTTGGTATGAGGATAGTGCATCGACATCACCGGAAGAATATTGCCGAACAAGACTGTAGTACATTTTAATTGAGTTCCAGGCAAGCGAAACGTGACATTAAAATCCTTCCTCAGTCTGATTTTAACAGCCTAATCATCATGCTTACATCTAATTTTCACGTTCAAGCTTGCTTAGGTACAAGCAAAGAATTATGTCACACATAGGTGGAATGTGGAAATCGGCAAAGTGCAATAAATGCATCTTGATGAGCTGCAATTATAGCAATTATTATGTCTGGTAGTTTTGCATTATTGAATCAGTCGTGACATAATAAACATTCAAAACTCCGTATTTGGCAAGAAAATCGAATGAAAAATTATTCATTTGCATGTTTATGAATTCGGAAAGTACAAAGTGGAACAGTGGCCGAGTTTAGTAGAGTTTTGTTTGAATATGTGATTATTGTTTGTGTTTTCGTTTTCGAATTTTCTTTGTGCAAGCATGCAACTGCAGAGCACGAGGCATGTCCCAGTTCCAACACAATTAACTCGAGCATCCTTTTTCATTTTAGAAAAATTCAATTGTATTTTACACTAACGACAAAGTAGTGCTATATGCACGAACTTCCAAAACGCGTTTTTCCTGTTCCATTTATCAAAAACATATTTTTTTTTTAAATCTAAAAAAATGCATTCAACGATGTGTCATTTGAATCTTCCGCCGTCATAACCAAGAACCCGCTTTGATTGGCTGTGACGTCACGCGCCATGTGAAGGTGCTTCAACGCCTACATGGTCAGTGACGTAACGAAAATGAAGCACGACTAGTTGCGTTTCAAAGCGGTTATTTTACCAAGAAAACTAAAAAGAAAATTCCGCCCAAAATGATAACTGCAGAGGTCACAAGTCACAACATTGTTGGTGTTCTAATAGGTGTCTTTGGTAATCGAACAAAGAATTAGCCGATACAGTTTCCATAATCTGTGTATCGCGTGTATCTATACTGGCCACTTTCACTTAACCTTTCCGTTTTTTATTGGGACACCAAATTTAATTTAGTTTGAACTTAACAAAACTTGAATGTGATTTGTTCAGTTAATCAGTTGCACCACTGCAGGCAGATAAATATTGCACGGTTTAATTTATTCTGTAACTAACTATTTTAACCGAGTACAGTAGTACCATCTTATGTTTCTATTTTTGTAGTTCCTGTCTACTTGAAAGGCCCATTTGGGATAATTTACAACCTTGGGGTGGATATCGCAAAACTCTGAACACAGCGGGCGTGACCGTCACGATTTATGCTTTCGCACTGAACTAATTGCGCATGACTGCCTTTACGAATGTGTGAAAGAACATCAGGAATCTGGCGATTTTCGTTTAAACAGCGTGCATGAAAGAGGCAGTAGAGATGGGTCTTAGCTTAGGTTGGTGGTACAATTTACGTTGGGCCATTTTTTTTTTTTTTTTTTTTTTTTTTTAGTGTGTTCAGTTGAATTTTCCGTGAGTTGCCTTCTTACACTGACTATTAGAGCACAGGAAAACATTTACAAAATGTGATTGTAATGTGTGTTACTAATTTCTACTATTTTCTTGCAGCAACGGGATGAACGCGAAGAAATCGAACGAGAATTGAAAGTCCACGCTCAGGCACAAATCCTCCGACCACCATCTCACAGCCCTCGAGATCAGTTGCTACCTCCCAGTGCAGCCTCGATGATCCCACCGCCTTCCTTCCCCCTTCCCATGCCCTTCCCCTTCCCTCACCCCGCGGCCGCGTTCCTTCCGCCCATCTCCGCCCCGTCACCCATGTCCGGCCACCCGGGCGCCGCGGCGCTCCAGACCTCGACTTCGTCGGCGTCCTCTCACTCGTCAGAGTCGTCGAACTCGTCGCAACAGACGTGGAGCTTCGAGGAGCAGTTCAAACAGGTGCGTCAGGCAAGTACAAGCATTCCTTCTCTTCTCTTCTGGTCCTAATTAATAACAATTTATCGTAGTAATCCCTGTTAATAGAGTGCACACCAGCTTTACCTGATGTGCCCCTCTTCAGGTGACTAACTAGTAACTAGGTTATACTAGTTTAACTAGGTTTGGATAGTTGGGAAGGAATGTCCGAAAGCTGATAGTATGACAATCACAGCATTTGCACAGCACACAGTGAGGAAAACCTCGGAAAAACCTTCAGTCCGGACTGCCGGTAACCGGAATCGATCCGGCGACTTCCCGAATTAGAGTGTCGCGTCTTACCGCGGAGCCACCTCATCGGTCTTCTGATCGTGTTAGATGTTATTTTAGGCGAAAAGTTGACAAATGGACCCGCACAACACCAGTCGGTACTGAAGACATTGGAAGTACAGTACCGCTACCCCGGGATCGCTACAACTGGTGTGGGTGGTGGCAAATAGTAGGCCGCCATTATTGTGGCAAGGTTCATAAAATCGTGATTGCACGAATCAATGAGAATGTTATCACCTGTAAATATGTCGATTCAAGGAAGAAATTTCATACTGATTAACTGTACTACAGCAATAAAACAATAATAAATAATCAATTAATAAATAATAAGTAATGTAATTTATTTAGTTGTTAGCTAAAATTTATAGAAAGGAACATGTTTGTCCTTATTGTGCAACGGTGCAACTAATCTGGACTAGCGTGACTTGAACACGATCTGGTGAACCAATATCGGTGGCCCAAGTTGTGGCGTTTTACTGCGCCTGGTACTTGTTTAGTTTTAGTGACCCCCACTATACACATTTACTATTTCTCTTTTAATGTTACACCCCCAGCTATCTAGATGAAGCAGACTTGGCGTCCAGGTTTTTCCAGCAATGTTCTTCACAGTTATCTGAACAGTTCACTGGATGATCTTGTGAAGTACTTAAATTCACTCCACAACAAAGAAAATCTTTACAGCTATACTGGTAGCGTTAGTGCGATGAATAACCAATCACATTATTCCTCGCAGTTATCAGTAAGATGACAAATACACGTATGTTTATGGTTAGCACCGTCATTATAGAATGGTTGTTATACCAATACTTTGCAAGTCTATCGCTTCTGTTACAAATGCAGTGGCGGAGCGTCTAGTTGTAAAGTGCGTCGTAAAAGTTAAAACAAAACTTAGGCAACACGCGTATGATTTTTTTTGTTAAACCAAACACTTAGTTTTAGAGTATCAGATATAAAAAGTGTATTAATGCAAGTCCCAAGTAAAAAATAAATTTTTAAATAGGTTTAATGTGGTCGCATTTATTGAAGTTTAAACTCGGGGATCTGAAACGCGTACAGGTGGCTGTGACGCAATGATTCTGTAGTCGAGGCGTAACAGACCAATCGCTGGGGCGGTGAGCGTACTCAGTACAAAACCATGACGTCAAATCCACTCTACATGGCGGCGGCTCGTTTTTCGCGCCCTTTTATTTATCGTTACTAAACCAATTATTTTGAGGCATAGACTGATCCGTTTTTCAAAATTCAAAGACTCAAAATTATTAAATGAGAGACAAGGTTTTTAAAAATTGATTAAAATTTTCATACGCGGGTTTTCCTTTTTATATAGTTGAATATAGATACAAACTACAAAGAGGGGTCTGGGAAGGCAGATCTGTACTTCGCCTCAGATTGTTGGTGTACTTGTATTTCTGTTAGGTTTTACAGGTTCTGGGTGTCTGTATAAAGAGCAGAGCCTGGCTTCAGAAAGATGCCCTACTCCCAAGTTGTTGACAAGTCACGCCTATCTCCTTCTGATAACTCATCAAGATTCAGAAGTTTCAAAATCAAATTGCAATCCTTTTTTTTTAACGATTATCTGTACTGTGGACTTTGATAAAATGTAGCCCCGCATAATCCCACAAGTTTGAAGGTGAATTCCATTTTAAGGATACAGTTACAGTGTGTTGGTCACTCTATACAAAACACACTATAAGAATTTGTTTTCCAGTGGGGACATTATACCATTTATTATTAATCTCGCTGTCATGACGGCTACAAAGTCACCGTTAATAAGTAAGATGTATGTATATGTCAGTATTCGATGCAAACTGAAAAATACTTGAACCCTGATCTACCGCATTGGAAGCAGGAATAAACCCACTACCAATCAGCCCCGCAAAATAAAAATACCGGTAACAAAACGCTCAACGATCAAATATAAAATCAAAATATTATATAATTTGTATTCCGTCTTTTGTTTTCATTTTTTTGCCCGGTATATATTTGACAATAAAGAAATTGTTGCCAAAATTGATTTATTAAACACATATAATCTTATTGTTGTTATTTGAGATCTGTGATTCTGGTTTCTCATACGAATAAGATGACAAATAGGATGAAGGGATTGTTATCAATTATTGACTTACAGTCTTGCCCTCAAGTTACGAGAATGTCCCTCACTTTGGGATGTTTACGACTACTGGTATTTTACATCCAGACTTGTAGTTGGTAATCAACTGCACTATTTGCTCCATTGCTTATTCAAATTGGCCCCTTAAAAAAAGCTATTAAAATATGGTTCGAGGAAAACGAAAGGAAAAATCGTCCTAAAATGTGTTTCGGCCTACTAATTTTAATATTGGAAGTTGGAACTAACTTACTGTAGAGGAAAAAATAAACGTTATTTCATGAACCGAAGCAGAATCCCACGTGGCTTTGTTATGACCATGCAGCTATCAACAGAATTGAAAGCATGCTTTGCTTTGAAGAGACATTCACATTATACATTATACCAACGCTAGTATATAATATATGTGTGATGTGACGAAACGCATTGTGCATGAAATCACTGTCCAAACCTCTTCGAGTAAGTTTTATTCTTATCGATGAGTGCATTATTGCCGTTGGAAATTTAAAATATTAATGCTTTGTGTGAATTTCGATCCACGTTCTTCGATTCGTTTCATTGTGCAGAAACATCAATAACTCGGTCCAATTACTAAAAATAAATACTTATTATAGCGCTACTTTATTAGCGATATTGTTATTCAGTTTCATTACTGAATTAGAGACATTACATAATTACATAAATTTGTGAACGTAATGAATAATTATTCTAACAATGACACACCGGTTTTTTCCATCTTGATTTTTTGTCTCGATTATTATACAGCCAGTGTTTTAAAACCTTTGATACATAATAATTATTCTAAAGCTATCCCTGTAAGGGTAGGGTGCACACCAGATTTACCTTATCTACCACTCTTCAGTTGACAAACTAGGTATATTAGAGTATTTGTCAAGCTTGTGTCTGAGTAAAACCCCGTTAAAACCTTCTCTCAGATTTACCAATGACTGGTATCGAACTGGCGACTTACTGATAGAGTTTCGCGTCTTACAGCTGAGCCAACTATCAGTCGTTGATGAAAGAACCCCAGCTTATTGCTGCCGTTGCATGATGGCATCCTAATGGTTCTGTAAGAATAAGAAGCATCCTGCTTTAAACCACAATACCCATGTGGCTTAGACTGTCACACACATGTTGTACATGTACTCAGTGGCTGAATCAAATACCGATGGTTGTGTTCCAAATGAGCTTTGGCAATGCAGTCGAGTGCGGAAGGATGCGATCGTAAAACATTAAAAACCTGCGTACTGAATTAGACGTGCACGTGGCCCGTTGCAATTGTTCCATCCCCCCGTCCCCGTGTTGGTATTATTTACTGCCTGCCGGCCGCCCAGCCAACCTACTCCACACCAACCACCCATCTCCTTCAGTCGGTATCCGAACCAATAGCCGACAAATTGCAGACTTATACGTGTTTTTATCTCTTTGTTTCATGTTATCGCCTAGAAAGCTATAGGAAGCAATAAAATTATTGCTAGCCAGACTAAAAATGCCCCGCGTAGTTAAGTTGAAACTGCTTATAATTGTAGGGACGGGAACACAAGAATAACGTTCTCTGATTATGACTTTTATTAACTAAAGTGTAGGCCGTAAACGTTACTCCATAACGTAATACCCCCATCTTTATAGTTATCTATAGTAACAGGATGGTGATTGCACAACCTGCTGGCTAATGGCTGTTCTAAATGTTTGAATTAATTACGTTTAGCGCCGTGTTTAAGATACAGGAACACAATTACTGGATTGTGAAATGGCTGTACGGCAAACTACCAACTTTATGATGATTAAAGTGCACTTTAGGTCGTCGAGTATTAAATTCAAAAAACAATATAATTCCAAACTGTTGTTTCATTCCGTTCATTTCGTAGGACGAAGAGATGGAATATTGCCCTTAATTTTCACAATATTTTCGTTTCCCATGGCGGGCTGTTTCACTCAACTAATTGCGAAAAGAATAAATTAAAAACAACACATTTCTCGTTCTCATATAACACTCATTTGTATCTGAATAATTATTATCGTAAAGGCCTGCCTTTTCTAGCTCTTGTATAAATAAAAAATAAATAAATAAATTCACATTTAGAGTCTACCCACTCAGTAATTTTGATGGCCTGATATCTATCGAACTATTGTGCCCTGTGACAAGGATTTGAATCTTTGGCAACTGGATTTGCCTTTCACATTCACATTCAATTTCAATTTATTGATAATAGATTGTAGGATTCATAGATATAATATATTTGTATTACATTGAAAGAGTACCGGTACGTATAGAGCCGAATGACATGGTTTCGATCCCCAGTTGGAGTAAACTTGTATTACAATGTCTATATCCCCATAGTATTTATAAGCTTTGCGGGCTGCCGGCTGGCTATAATTATGCAGACCCGATTACACATTATTGTCATCAATGTCTACTCGTAGATGTCATGACTGTATATTTTCAATGTAATTACAGTTACACATGAATATAGCTATGGAATATGACATGTTAAAATTGTGTTTCACGTTTTGCCAATGTGCAGTGGTGGCTCAGGAGTGAGTGAATAATAGGCTACTGTTAAAACCACGTGCAATTATTTTCAAACGCAATACCTTTAGAATGTTACACACCACTCGACACCACATTATGTAGCGTTTCTTTTGAACTAAAATCAAAATCACTGATCGCTTCAAAATGTTATAATTTTCCAGTTTGTCGTCGAGCTAAAACTGTGCCTTGTTACTCGCTACAAGTAGGAGATCGGTGTGTTGTGGGTTTGAGAACTAATACACAATCAAGCTGCTTTGATATTGTGAGATCATTACGTGATTTTATAACGTCGTAGACTCGCAGTATGAATGCACAAAAATACCTCAAATACATTTGCCAATTAAATAATAATCGCGTTTGGAAACTTGTTTTGCTTAAATTACTTAAAGTAATGAGAGGTATATAGGCCTCTACTTATTGTGATTAGTATATTTCGAAAGTTAGCCCAAAGACATCTAAGCTGCTAATATTTATGTATTTTGAATAGTCGTGATAACGCAACGATAGCAATAGTAATTAAGTAATGGATATTAAAATAAAATCGCATTTATAAGAATGATTTTGATTTTGATGACCAATACGATAATCAACAAGTATTTCTTGCGGTTACACCAGTAGTACCAAAATGGCATTTCCTATTTATGATATTCTTGACCAAATTTCTCCATATGAATTTCTGGGTATAACGTTAAACAAAACGATTCATTGTACATTCATACACACGACCTTGTGCTGAAAACAATGATAATCTAAAAAAAAAAAAAAAAAAAAAACAGTCCTATGCTTGCAGCGTGCCAATTACTAGTTTTTAATTTCACTACGTCGTGGACACTTTGTAGTACATAGCAGAAGCTAATTTGGCACCAGTTTCGATAATCGATGTCTGAAAAGTATCGGATGCTGACTCTTCATTGTAACTAGCAAAGATTGGTCTCATTTTGGCAGTCGTATGTTACACACAATTGAGATATTGATGTAGCCAATATCCGCAAAAAGGATATTTTAGTTACTTGCGGACCGTTCTTTCTGCGAGACAGAACCAGACTGTCTAATCAAAACAATGTTTCTATGCGTTGTCACTGAAGCCAGGTTGTGATCGTATACCTGTGACGTAACGTGTGGCTTTACGAACGAATGGTATTGAGTATAGAAATCATTTTTCAATCATTTGGCACTGCCATGGCACGAAGATGGATTTGATAGTGTCGACACGTTTTTTTCTTCTATGTATGGTAGAGTATTTGCATCATTTATCAATAATCACGCTCATTCACGCATCAATCTGTCAATCTCCGAGTATGAGCTAGTCCAGTCTACTTATGTAACACGGTATACGTCATAAATATAATAAATTCGCCATCAAACCACTTCGCAACGTTTGTTTGTACAATTTGCCGTGTAGGCCAACACTTCCCAAGCATAAAGTGTCTACATTTGTAGATTGTTTTTTGATTGTTTTTTTTTTTTTGTAGTTGACTTATATAAGTCGGGCCCAGTCCCTATAATATGACCCTATAATAATAATAACGGTACGCGTACCCATGGTTCATTACTTAGCACCATGCTTGTACTTATACAACGACACAACTTTAATTTGATACATTCTGTTACTGTTTAATAAGTGTGTATAGTCAACACTACATTTTCCAAGTAATTCACACATTCCAGCTTAATTAGTTGACAATAACGCGGTGAAGGTGATGCTTTTGGAGACGGCTACTAAGTCGAACTGCTGGCACATGTCGGACAGTGTGAAGGATCGATTAGGACGATCAAAACACCGTAATTATCGAAGCAGGCTGAGCACTTTACTCTTAGTTCGCAAACAATCGTTCAAGTTGACATGTGTTCGTATATGTATTTATTAGCAAGACGCTGGATTATAACTGTTTTCATTTCGAAGATAGAATCGATGATGATTGGTGACGATTTTTGGACATAAAGTCCCATATTTGGCAATTTTGCTAAATTGAGACGACGAAAGAATAAAGTAACAATCTAAATTTACTCGATCTATTGTGCAATTATGGAATTCGCTTTAAATGGCAACACGACATATTCTTTAATATAAAATGCAAACTTTATTTATATTTTTGTATATGTGTACATTATTTCAGTATATAACCAAATTTCCAAAATTGCCACTACAACAGTTATGAACACCCAGTTTTTTTTTGTACCCATTGAAATGTGTTTTCATAACATCGAACACATTTCTAAATTTACCGTTCATTAGCGTTGACACTGACTGAATTAAACTGAACCCGGGACAATTATCACTCAACTTCCGGCTATACTGAACCGGGACCACGGAAACCAAAACTGAACTTGCATAATTTATAACGATTGGTTGGTGACTATAGCTGTAGACAAACAAAAGTATTTCCTCTCTGCGAATATAGTATTTACCATTTGACAACCATTCTTCTGGTCGTGTTCACGACCCGGTACTTGGCTGCAGATGTGTGGACCACGTTGACTAAATTCGTCTCCAATTATCCATCATTAAAAATACCGAAAGACATCGGAGACAATTTGAGGTATGGCAATGTAAATGTACTGAGATATAATTGGATAAGCATTCGCCTCACAAAGCAACCCGCTGGGCGTCACCTGTAATAAGTAATAACAGTGCATCGAAGAAAGTTGATTGACTGCCGTGCCCCCCCCCCCCCCCTACCCCCCCCCCCCCTCCCCGCGACACCCCTAGCTCCTCTAGAGTGGTTATCATGGAGGGAGCGACGCACTGACATCGTAATCCATGTGTTTGGAATATTACTGACATCCTGAATCTGATACACTAGTTTGAATGAAGGACTTCTTGTTACGGTATCAATTCAAACTATTAAAATGAAATTCGCCTCTTTAATTAAATGAATAGGCCTATATTCTCATTCTAGACCCTACTCTGAGTACACTTAAAAGTTAAAATCTGATTGAGAACGATGGCATGGTAGCAGACGTATATTACTTTTAATTTACTTTTTGAATTCTAAAAAAATCGTCTAGTCATAGCGAGCGTTCAGCATTCGCTTTTGTTGGCTGATATTTTTTGTATGAAGGCGACAATCAGATGCAATCTACATCTACTTGTAACGTGAACTATCAGAATTGTTATCTTATTTAAAGTATTGATCGTTATTAGCCAAAGGTGTATTGTAAGCCCACTTACTATACCTATACTTTATTTGCAGTCACGCACTATAATATCATTTCTTGGACCCACAAAATCCACGCAGCCAAATCGTTATTTGTGTTGTCCAAAAACTTATCTAGACTTTTGGTACAATTAATTTGAAACTTATTTAGACCAGTGGAGTCTGTCTGTCTCCCTTGCTGATTCAAACATTCTGGAGTCCGTGGGTTGAAGCCGTGATTAGAACCAAACTGGTAGGACGTGGTACAAACAAAATGTTGGCGTGAACCAGTTTTTGTGTGTGTACGATTGCGCGTTACCAACCATCTACAGGTGCCACTAACAATAGCCTCGCCTCTAATTCGGGAAGTTGCCGGTTCGATTCTCGTCACCATCAATCCCGAATGAAAGTTAATTCACAAGTTTTCCTCGGTTATAAGATAAATGCTAGTATTTTGTTCATACCTTCCAAAATATTCAAATATGATCATTTATAGTTGTAACTACGGTACTGAAATCAGCAAATATGCTATTTTGAGTTTAGTCAAAACAGAATTATTATGATCAAAGAATATAAATTGAACTGACATTTAATTCTGACCTTTAATCATCTGAAAGGGGTCACATCAGTTAAAGCGTGTGTACTTCACCGCAATCTCGTACAGTTGTCCTAAGCTAAGTATTCGTATTTGTACGAAATAGCCAAGTCCAGAAATACCAACCTAGTTTTTTACTTAGCATACATAGTTCCCAGCATTACTTGAAACAGGCCCAGTAGTAATGATAATTTTCGACTGTGTGTTTAAAACTGTCAACCTCACTAATGGGGATATAAATGCACTGCACGAAGTGGATGAGCGCCTTGACGATTGTATGAAAAAAACATCAGCAATCAGTTATTTTTCCCTGAAACAGCGTGCATGAAATACGGGTGCTTAGGTAAGATTAAATTAAAATCTTAGTTATTTAAAAGAGAAGCCACGGGAACTATATTATTCCTATACAAAGCATTGTTGTGGTGTGTGTATATAACAAAAATGTATAAATAATAATCAAAATGTATAGCCCTCTCATTTCCGCTTGACGAAGATCCCGATACAACGAATCCAGGTTCGACCCTCTGGCGTTGTTTCGTCGAGGTCCAGGTTGTGTGAGTAATAATTGATCGCCCACCTTGGCATAGCCGGCGGGGTGCGCTCAGCTTTTCTCTCTTGGCAAAGTACATGTTTCTTAATCTTATACATGCCGCGGATGTTTACATTCAATTGGTTAATGGAGTTTGAAAATAATGTTATGCCGACTGTCACTCAAACTATAGAGCTACACATCAATAAAGTTTGCAATCCGATCATCTTTAAATCCTTCAACACTTTTAACGTGCACATGTTAGTGTTAGTATCCTTGCTCCATTTGATGTTGCCATAGCGCATTGTTTCTTGGCAATAGCAGTGCGAGTGTTGTCGTCTCGATGAGCTTCCTTGCATAAATCTTAGAAGTATAATCAAAAACACACATTCGAGAGTACGTCAACGCAAATATACGTCCAATGGCGATATTTTGAATTTCTATTGATGAGAACAGAAAATATTCCTTCGAGTCATTCCATGGAGATAATTGTAAAGAAGTCGAGTTGTTGAGGCTGATCATAATGCATTCCAATTTAAAATTCTCCCGTCCAATCGTAATGAAGGTAATACACATTTGCAAGTCTTATATTATTTATGTAACTTCCTGTATTTAATTTATTACTGACGTACAGATTGCTTTGCGTAAAATTACACATATTATTTAGTTCGCTATTTGAATATTCCTTTTCGTTATCTTAGTAGCATCCTGGGTCTTGTTTTTCATAGGTTTGTGTAGCACTATGAAGACTATGTTGTTCGGACGGTGTTCTGTCGGTTACCCGCTATGTTCTAAACTAAACCATAGAGAAGCGTATTTATATTCTCTTCCATTGGTGGAAATAGGTTGAAGACTGTAGAAGATATTTTCCAGTTGGTTATACCGAATGTGTGGTAGTATCATTTATGTTATAGTCAACTTGTTTTGGAAAGGTAATGACTCTTCATAATGATCCCTTATTTTATTGCCAACATGAAGTTCTGATTCGAAGAACAAAAAAGAACTTGCAACTTTTCAATTGCCAACATATTACAACTTTCGCAGTCTAGTTATAGACTCCACCATCCGCTTTTCTCAAAGTACCACATGTGCTTCCTCACTTAAAATCTTTAACCCCAAGAATAGCTTCTGTTTTTCAAAATCCGAATCTTGCACCATTAAGTTGGTGTCATCTGTTATGTATAAATAATGAATGGACTGGCTTTATCAATGATGTTCACCAGCGCCTGTTTAAGAAAGATTACAAATTCCTCAGGCTAGTCCTTTCAAGATGAGGGTTGATGTTTAAAAATAGATTCCTTCTCTCACCCTTAATCCATTGGTATTGCAGCCGAGACAGATGAGGGTAGGGGTGGTCCAAGGGTCGGAGATTGTTTACGCTACGATACTCGGCTTCTGGATGCCATTGAGGAGAGCTGACCTACCATTGCCATGTGCTGATCAAACCTTGCCAGAACCAGGGATGACACAACTCTTTGCATCATATGACACTGACACACCAATATGCTCCGTACCACTGACCGTGATGCACGTTAGAGTCTCGTCAAATTAACTTGCCAGGTGGGGTCGTCATAGATTATGTAATAGTAAAGTGACGCATGTAACCACTACCAACCTAAATCAAGTCGAATATCGTTCTGATGCCTCAGGTATTGTAGTGGTGAGGTCGCATTCCAATCACGGTTGGTGCAGTCGATGCAGTGGACAATAACAAGCAGATATGGAGAAATCCTATAGCGAAGACCGTTGAAATAGACCGCGTGGAGCGACCGTCTCTTCTCAGAATTTGAGGGTGGGGGTGTGGGGGGGGGGGGGGGGGAGAGACACCTTGGCCTTGCTTCTTACGGCGTGGCCAGTATATGTGGGGGCCTTGCTCAAGCAAGAGGCTCTCAGTTGCATCTCCACCACGGAATATATAGTGGGATGTAAACACCGGAAGGCGTGGCGTCACTGAAGGGTGAGAGGAAATAGAGCCGACCGGTATCGCAAGGTAGCCGCCACTGATGTGGAAGAAAACTACCCCTAACGAACGGGCTCATGCAGTAATACACAATACAATCGGCCATCGTGAATAATTCATGGCCGGAAGTTGATTCATTGTAACATTGGACTGAGACAAAGTTAGGCTCTCTTCTCGTGGGCTCCGTAGCTCACAGGTTGGTAGGTCAAAGTAGAGCTGACGTCATAGATTGGGGTGAAACACACCGCCGCCATTGAGGTTTCTCTTTATGTTCTTGTTCATTCATACTCCTTCTACGTTCATAGATACCCGTTATTCGGTCACACACAAGGGAGACGTTCAATTCTTGGATAAAAGTGACAACACATATGGTGACAGTGTAATGAGTTAAAATAAACGAATTTACTGGTCAAGAATTGTTGTGTCATGCTTACATTCACATGCTTGGTTGATGCTTACATGCTCTCACAAATAAGTCGTGAGGTCTTTAAGTTATATTGTGAAGTATTGTTTATTGTGTAGTTGGTGAGAGATAGTTTGTGTGTTGTATACACCTAAAAAACTTGACTTGATTCCTAGCTTCTCACATTACAAATAAGTTGCGGTTTTGTTCTTTGCACTAAGTCATTTACTGTAGACTGTTGGTTTAGTCCTTGTTGATATATCGCACTGTAAAATGTATACCTAGCACGCGCGCTTTGCCAAATGAGTAAAGCAGATCAAGTAAGCAGCTAAAGATCTTCTTTACACGTTCTTTGTTACTTAGATTATCCCGTTACTTGTGTAATAAGTTCCGCCATGTTTGCTAAAATGGCGGCTCTGCTCTGCTTAGACTGGTTGCGCGTATCGAGATCTAAAGATACAAAGATCGCAATTGTGTCCACAATAATTATTTAAGCTCAAAGTACGAGGATTATTTTCGAATTATAATTCTTAGATTTGTTCGGAAAACATTGCATTGGCGTTTCAGCAACAGTGGGCGCTATATTATACCATGATTGTCGTTATCATTGGTACACAAATAACATTTGCTTGGAATCTGGGGGGAATAATAAGCTCAGGTCAAACATCAATCAAACAATTGGCTCTGTATGCTGTCAACGATTACACCAAACCAATCCAATTCTTATTTGAGTCGTTCGATAACAAATTACAACACATTAGTTGGATGCCTAACGCATTTCGTCCATGAAGAAACTGGCTTCTCAATCGGTCGCTGTACATGGAAATCTTCATCCGTGCACCAATCTGCATGCCCACATTTATTTATGCCCTTCCTTAGCTTAGACTAAAGAAATAAACTGGCATCTGTATAGGCCTACGTTTTGTCCTCTCTTACAGAAAATGTATTATTTTAAGCTTCTAAAAGAATATAGGTCGCAACGCCCCAAAGTCTGAACACGTCCCAGAATTTGAAACCGCTGTTGTTCGTCATTTGTCATTGCTACCGTTGAGTTCGTATTGGTCATCCATTCCAATGATGCAACGCTGATAAATGCAAATTGATGATGGCACAAGTTTAACTAGTTGAATTAATTGATTTATTGTTGCGTTCAAGTTTTGAGCTAGTGTAAAATAAAGTGGATGATTAATCAAAATATTCCCGAACACACATTTTCTAGTTTATATCGTAAAACGCAGCCACGTTCAAAAGCCAATTTTCCATCAAGCCAGAGAGAATTATTCCGCACATCGTATTTACGACACTTTTTCATTACGGTCATTTCGCAAGAATTACTTTGTAAGTAAGCTACTGGAACCTGCTGAAAATGCTGACTATAACACAACTATACGTGATCCTTACACTAGAACCCGAGCAAGCTATGAAAAATGGCACATTAAAAACACATAACTTTACATATACGCTGGCTGTTATGTTCTCTACAAACGTTCGGCAAAAGTGTAATACGTTCATGTCATTTACTACAGCAACGTTTTGCACGTGAGTTTGCCTCCCACCTCCCCTCGCTAACAAATTGTTTCGTGCAGTGGTTTCAGAAACTGTTTGTCCTCACTTTCAAACCACTGTGCTGCTTAGTAAAAATTAGAAACTTTGGCGGGATTGGAAATGGGCAAACATTTTCGCTTTTCTAGTTTTTGTCATAGGCAAGTGTTGATAAAGTGGTTCATTATTTACCTGATGGGACTCTTCGTGTGAATTAGGGTGTTTGGATAGTTAGGAAGGAATGACCTACGGCTACTATTTAGATTAAATCGTAGTACTCATCTTTTGTTGAGGAAAACCTCAGAAAATCTTCAATTAGCTGGTATATCGAACCAACGACCCCCCGAATTGATTCGCTTGTTACCGCTGTGTATATAAACATAACAATATACAATACAGTACATATACATGTAAACGAACACTTTGCACAGTATGATCGGCATAATGTTCCCCTGTGAAAATTGGTTCTTGTAACTTTTTTTTTTTTTTTTTGTAAAATTTTATTGTGTCTTACAAGTATTTTTCTACATTCACATTTTCTATGATTTGCACAAGTAAAGGCTTACAGACTATACATAATAACTGAGTGAGTATAGACACTACTGTAATAGGCTACACATTTCTTGTTTATTTCAAGGAGTCCGACCCCTGATAAAATATTGTATGGGCTACAAAGCGTTGTGGTCGTTTCAGATTCAAAACTGTGTGCACACATTCTCGTCACATGTAAATTCATATTAATTAATATTCATCGTTTTATTTCGGTACATTTATCGTTTTTGATTTCTAAAGAATATGACCTTTAGGGTAGAGGTGTTAGAAGTCTTTCTATCTCTTTAATAGTGATCAACAACACGTTTTGTTTGACAAGTAATCTTTGGCTCCTTTCTTAGATATCAGCACACATCGTTAGCATAATAGATATTTCCATACTTCCACACCTTCCTTATAGAAACGCAAATAAGATATTCAAGATTAGTAAAAGATTTCCTTCTTTTATACGGTGCATACATATTAATGTTACTTTGTAAGGCTCTCTCAAGTCTGAATGGACTGTTTTTTCAAGTGTGAATGCAGCACTAAGCCCACTAGTCTATCTCCACGTGCCCAGATCACCTGACGGCTCAGCCCTGTGAAGAACTGCCATTCAAAGGGGCCGCCAGAATTAAGACACTGATTTCAAGCAGTTGTCATTTAGAAGTGTTGAACCCCAATTAGACACAAAACAATGGAGCAGTGTATTATGCAAAGTGTTCCCTGATTACGTCGGTAATACCGGCCGAAAGATAATTATAAGGAATGAGCGGATATAATAGTTTCTCTGCTGTACAGTTTATAAATCCTACGGTATTCCTCCGTCTTAGGCGTATGTTTGTTGGCAGTATCTGTATATTATGGAGTTGCCACGGTCTCTCAAGTCGCCCCTACTACGCTTGGCCGCTGTGGAAGCATTTTTGACCGCGTGTAAACGTGATCATTTCGATCTGCGTCCCCGAAGTCAACCCTATAACATCAATGAATCTTGAAAGTCGGCAATATTGTCTTGTGTGTAGGATATGCTATTGCTATACTTACTCCAACATCAAGAAAGTGGTTCGTAAACATCCATACACAGTAAACACGCAGTTACATTGTGCTGTACAAATAATGTTATTGATTTTTTACATTTATGTTGTAGTCTTCTGTTACATTTTTAAGAGGGTTGGTTGTAATTATTTTAGATTGTTTAATATTAATTAAAAATTACACATGATCGTGAACATGTTTAGTTGAACACGAAATCAATCACAGACGCTTCCCCCTTACTCTAGGCACTGATTCATCTTGATAGCAGAAGTGGGCGGGGTCGGAATTAAGTATCGCGTTACTGATAATAAATAATTACTTATTTTGAGTAACGGCTTAGCGGGGTCCACGTGGTGGGGTCACACGATTACTGTTGCGATTTGTCCGAGAAGCTTCCATGTCCATCCGTTATTATTCGTTATTGCATGGTCTACACACTACAGGCTACACATATCGCATTTAAGTTTTATTCCAAATGTGTAGCATTACAGACCGGATGATCGAACACCCATATGATTTCGAGATGACGAGCATATTAATTGCAAATGTCTGTTTTGTGATGCGCGGTTTTCGGTGATAAATGGAAGCAGTTTGTTAGTCAAGAGAAACTAGTTAATCTCTTCTAAACCCTCATCTGGATTGTTGAGCGGAAATGGGTACAGCAGATTCCTTTAATCTGTCACCCTTGCAACTTGGGGTCCTAATGATGGCCAAGACGGAATGGTGGGAAGGAGGCTGTCGGAGCAGCTGACCGAGTGTTAGGGGTGTAGGCAATCTGCTAGCCATCAATCTACCCCCCCACCCCCACCCCCTCGATCGCTGATGGCCAACACTTCCGCCAACGCCGCGGTCAACTCGAGTCTTCGCGCTTCCCACGATGTTCGCTTGCAAACACAATGTGTGACTTTTGACTATACCTCACTCACTCCGTTTATTTCTGTCCTCTTCTTTACTACTCTCCTCTCTCACCGTTGGGAACAATAAATTTAGATTTGAACAGTCTATATAATCCGATGAGCTATTTCCATCAAGAGTTGAACCAATTACTTCGTGTATTGCTCTTCGTAGCGACCACATCCCGAGTTTTATTTGATGACGAAACGCTTCAGATCACACCAACCTTCTTTTATAACACTTGAGCGTCTCTATATTTAATCTCGGAGCTCAATAAAATCGCCAAATGGTGCCACGTGTCTTGTATTTCCCGCAGCAGATTAATTCGATAAATAACTCTCAGTAAGAGGATGGAAATTAGTTTAGTCTGTAACATTTTTACGTGTTTCCGGGCGCGTACTCCATGTTTTACTGCAATCAGGGATGCCAAAACTCGAGTCTTCCATTTTGCGAACTTATATAATGCTCTGCATCGTGGATTCTTCCCATACTGTACTATTGAGTTGTAGTCGTGATCGATTACATAAACCACGGTTTCTTGCGTTGTAGGTTCGAATCCTGGTTATGGTATCGGAATCATGTGACGGGTTTTCACCTTCATCCTATGATATATTAGCCACTTATCGTCTCGATTAGCATCGAAGGAAAAATATGAGATTTAAAGCCCAAATATCGTGTATCATTGAGTCGTCGTAAAATAGCCAACCTTTTCTTGTCAAAAGACTTAGAACAACAATTTCATACATGATATATGAGTAAATCACTAAATATACGACGTTTAAATCTGTTTTGTATATGTGTATTACACTTCTCACAAGTCGATTGCATGATTACCCGAGCAATAGCTTTTTTAGTATATTAACATTTCAGATATAATAAAAAAAGGCTTGTCACTTGTTAAACAAAAAATTCTGGAACAAACGTAAAACAGACATTACTCTTTTTGGAAATAAGTAACGTATCACAAATGGTTGAGAGAAAACTGTTCTGTCGTACATCTACGCGAGTATTCAAATTAGCGCCACAACACTGATCGTGAAACTTGCAAATTGGATTGAAATTTAAAACATGCAGATCACTTGCATCGCCTGTGGTGGACACACGAATGTCATTTCCACCGTAGCTGTGTCGTCATTATGCGATGTTCGTTTAAAGTATGTCTTGGCCCACCTGCATTGCCATTATGAAGCAATTTCAATTTACATACACACTTTACATTACTTTTATGATATTTTAATCAATATACAAATATTCAATAATAAGATACGAATACGTGCCAATTACCCTGAAGTGATTCAATAAATCATTTTGAAATGTGGTATCAAAACTAATACCTCCATGAAGTAAAACGTCAACCACACTCAAGTATCTATGTACACGTTGAATGTTTGTATTGCATTCAACGCATACAGTCACATACAGTGTTTTTGTTGTTAATACCTTGGCTTTGGATAGAAAATAAGAATAACCCATTTTGATTTCGTTAATCCATTCCATTCACAATCCGCCAACAAAACCGCATTTCGTTTTTAAATCTACCGTCCGGAAATGGAAATTCTCTATTTCCAGGCAGCCATCAAGTGTGCACTGGTTATACACGGCACGGGATGGGCTCCATGGTCGTTGTGGACATCCCTCTTGCATCAGCCATCGCTAAATTGGGCTAATCATGTTCTTTAGCACTTGCGCGCATCAGCGTATCGTTTATAAACCCTGAGAAACCAAACCAAAGTAAACGAATCATTTGAGCAGCGCTGCCGCCCGGTGTTATGTTGCAACACTGTGGAGAGATGGATTCCCTGGAAGAGTCGTATAATTCCACTAAAACTCTCGCGCGTATACACGCGGTTTGTGGGCTAAATTTAGCGCAGGGACAAAGGAGAGTTGCTTATCCAGCGCAGACGGAAGCTATTCAATCGCAACCATCTCCAGCCTGCAAGGGAATTTATTAATCACATACTATGGCATTTATCGTTGGTTATATTTTATGCGGCTTGGGGTGCAAAGGACGCCGATTCTGCGCGACGCCAGCGCTGAGCGCGCCGCGCGGCGATGCGGCGAAGCTCTCGTCCTTGAACAAGGTGTCCCAGGACTCTTGTCTCTCTTTATTGCCACGATCATCAAGTTAATTTAGTACCAACTTGTTTTTGGCTTGGACTTCCCTGTATATATATATCGTATCACGAGTAATAAACGTAGTAGTGTGGTTGTTATTTGCGAGGCCTGTAACTGTCAATTTAAACATGGACTGCAATACAAATACAATGTTCCTGCATTTTCAATCGGTTGTACAAGTTGCAGCTGCTCAACTGTTTTTTAATAGCTTGTTGCTTTTGAAACGTTTACTTGAGTTCAAATACCGACTTGCATATGATTACCGGATGTCATTCATTTAGCCACAAAACAGTTGAACGTGGCATTCAAAGTCAAAGTAGTAGAGAAGATTAGCTCGCGAATATCTCGTAATCTCATGGTTGTACTTGAATGCACCACGTGAATCAACGTTGCATCTGCGTCTCATGCGGGAAGGGGTGGATTGTGCGAGGAAATAATTTCACAGCGTGGGATCCCGCCCTGCAGGAACCACGTGAGATGTGATGTGCTAATAACGCATCCAAGCGTGTCAGATCGGGGGGGTCAGTAATGATATCTTAATTCACTGTTTGTGGGCCAGGGTACCAATCAGCGCCCTCCCTTGTCTACTGTCGCGTGCTCACAAACCCTCGTGTAATGAATTAGGAGGGCGATTATCGGGCTTGTTCACTACCTCGGCGATAAAGACATCAACTCCCTTCCTTTATTCACGTAATGAACCACGAATTGGGGAATCTATTTTATTACGTGAAGACTACATGAATCGAGTGTTTATGTCAGGGGCGAGTTGCCACTTAACAAATAATAGAGGGCGGGCAGACGTAATCAAAGTTGCGTCGGCCATTGTCAACGTAATTGTTTCGCCCCTCTTGTTAACATTTATGTCACATTTCATGATGGTGGGCTATTAGTTTTGAAGGCGAGCGTGTTGCCGTGACACCGGTGTGTATAATCAAGACGCATAAAAGAAGCACTTTGAAATCTTTTGCTGTTTGGATTTTGAAACGCTTATTTTGTTATTTATTAGTCGACTTGTTTAGGACGTAGAACAACTATCTTTCGTCAACGAAAATTAAATGTTATGTTGTGCCTTAATTTCATAACTGTTGGTTCTGAGATTATGTAAAACTATCAAATTAGTCCCAAAAACACAATTCTTCACAATAACACTTCAGCCGCAATCACCAAAGCTTGCAAATTACCAATGACAACAACAAAACAGTTAAACCTTGTTATGAAAATGTGACTGGTTGTAAAATATTCGAATTTGTATATGACCCTCTACAACATTAAATTCGGAAGGTTATATATGATGAACCATAGAGTATATGAAATTACATTTCTTTTAGTGTTTGCATGAGTTTATTTTTTCAAAGTGATATCTACTCACCCATTATTTGTTTCTACGTTTTAGCCAGATATGTTTTTATTACATCATTATCGAGAACGTCTATTTTATCGTGTTAGTTATGCAACCGACTTTTTATCATTTTTTCTTTGTAATTAGCTAATTTTGCTGTAGGTAACTAAAAAGTTCCGTGCATAAGTAATTCACGTGATAATACTCACGGTGACCGACGGATAAACTGTTATTGCGTGATGTGATAGTGATAGTGATAGTGATAATGTAGTGATAGTGATAGTGACCGGTCAACTAAACGTTACTTGTGCGTCAGCCAAACATTCATAACCAGAACATATTGATGAGGCTTCAATGATATCTTCCTATATTATTTAGTATCGTTCACGTGCATTTTTTGCAAATCTCCTCTAGAGCTCGACGTTGAGAAGTATTGGTTCTCGTCAAGTTTTCTGATAGTTCGTTGATTGCTGTTCGGCTTTGAGTGTGGTACACAAAGGCCCGAATGCATAGTTCACACTCAAGCCCTCCTCAACTCAGCCTCTCCTCAGCCTCACCTAGTCACCTATCACTAGGTGACATGGCATCCACATGGCAATGCCGTCCCGTGATTGGTGGTTGGGTGATGCTGAGGAGAGGCTGAGTTGAGGAAGGTTTGAGTATGGACTATGCATACGAACCCCTAAGAACTAATTTGCAAGTGTATCTTCTTTTATTTTGTCTCTCTTGATATCATCAAAAGTGACTTCCGTCGTTCTTGTAATGCTGTCAAAGGAAACGTGCTCTTACCAAATATCATGGATAAATCAAGTATTTTTAATTCAATGAAATTTAAAGAAATGGGACTGCCCGTTTGATGTAAATTTTATAGTCTAGCTAGAATTTTATCTGCTTTGTGAATTTGTCATGTAACTCGATCATATGGTTAAAATTAATAAGTTTTGTCTTGCGACGATTTTAAAAGAAATACTTCCTTGCTTACAAACACTACATCAGGTTGTGTCTACGTCTTACACCAATATCTATCAATCTGCATCAGTGAAAATTAGTTTCCATTGCATTTTGCATTTATGAGTTTATCAGTTAGATCTTAAAAGTGGGTCTACGTTTTGACGATAAATCGCATACTTTTTCCACTTCAATATTAGTTCTGTTCTTGGCATTGTTTCATCACAATCGATACGTCGCCAATCGTTTCGGCTACAGGAATGGCCCCGCATGACCAACCTAATGTGTTTCGGCTACAGGGCTGGCCCCGCATGACCAACCTAATGTGTTTCGGCTACATAGCTGGCCCCTCATGACCCACCTAACGTGTTTCAGCTACATAGCTGGTCCCTCATGACCCACCTAATGTGTTTCAGCTACAGGAATGGCCCCGCATGACCAACCTAATGTGTTTCGGCTACATAGCTGGCCCCTCATGACCCACCTAATGTGTTTCGGCTACATAGCTGGCCCCTCATGACCCACCTAATGTGTTTCGGCTACATAGCTGGCCCCTCATGACCCACCTAATGTGTTTCAGCTACAGGGCTGGCCCCTGACCCACCTAATGTGTTTCAGCTACAGGGCTGGCCTCTCATGACCCACCTAATATGTTTCGGCTACATAGCTGGTCCCTCATGACCCACCTAATGTGTTTCAGCTACAGGAATGGCCCCGCATGACCAACCTAATGTGTTTCGGCTACATAGCTGGCCCCTCATGACCCACTTAATGTGTTTCGGCTACATAGCTGGCCCCTCATGACCCACCTAATGTGTTTCGGCTACATAGCTGGCCCCTCATGACCCACCTAATGTGTTTCAGCTACAGGGCTGGCCCCTGACCCACCTAATGTGTTTCAGCTACAGGGCTGGCCTCTCATGACCCACCTAATATGTTTCGGCTACATAGCTGGCCCCTCATGACCCATCTAATGTGTTTCAGCTACAGGGCTGGCCCCGCTTGACCCACCTAATGTGTTTCAGCTACAGGGCTGGCCCCGCTTGACCCACCTAATGTGTTTCAGCTACAGGGCTGGCCTCTCATGACCCACCTAATGTGTTTCAGCTACAGGGCTGGCCCCTCATGACCCACCTAATGTGTTTCAGCTACATAGCTGGCCCCTCATGACCCACCTAATGTGTTTCAGCTACAGGGCTAGCCCCGCATGACCCACCTAATGTGTTTCAGCTACAGGGCTGGCCTCTCATGACCCACCTAATATGTTTCGGCTACATAGCTGGCCCCTCATGACCCACCTAATGTGTTTCAGCTACAGGGCTGGCCTGTCATGACCCACCTAATGTGTTTCAGCTACAGGGCTGGCCTCTCATGACCCACCTAATGTGTTTCAGCTACAGGGCTGGCCCCGCATGACCCACCTAATGTGTTTCAGCTACAGGGCTGGCCCCGCATGACCCACCTAATGTGTTTCAGCTACATAGCTGGCCCCTCATGACCCACCTGTGTTTCAGCTACATAGCTGGCCCCGCATGACCCACCTAATGTGTTTCAGCTACATAGCTGGCCCCCCATGACCCACCTAATGTGTTTAAGCTACAGGGCTGGCCCCGCTTGACCCACCTAATGTGTTTCAGCTACAGGGCTGGCTTCTCATGGACCCACCTAATGTGTTTCAGCTATAGGGCTGGCCCCGCATGACCCACCTAATTAATGTGTTTCAGCTACATAGCTGGCCCCTCATGACCCACCTAATGTGTTTCAGCTACATAGCTGGCCCCTCATGACCCACCTGTGTTTCAGCTACATAGCTGGCCCCGCATGACCCACCTAATGTGTTTCAGCTACATAGCTGGCCCCCCATGACCCACCTAATGTGTTTCGGCTACAGAGCTGGCCCACCTAATGTGTTTCAGCTACAGGGCTGGCCTCTCATGACCCACCTAATGTGTTTCAGCTACATAGCTGGCCCCCCATGACCCACCTAATGTGTTTCGGCTACAGAGCTGGCCCACCTAATGTGTTCGCATGCAAGATCGGGCCATGCATCTCCTTGCCGTATATTACGAGTGATTAGCACCAATACCTGGAAGTGGCGTGCAGATACCAATGAATCCTGCGAAATAATTAGCAAGCAGTATCAGAGATATCACCGGATTATCGCGACGGTTTGCTCAATTGATTTGCACGACGCTCATGACCAATTAGAACGTCTTCTTTTGTTTCGCAGGTGAGTGCACGACCTGATGCCCCGCCTCCCACATCCAGCGACTGCGCCACTCACGTAAATATCACTCACTTCCTTTCAGTATTATGCATGCGGGAGATACTTGGACCTGGTCCATTGTCTGATGCGTGAATGTGCATGGGGTGTATAAATAGTCGTCCATATGAATTGAAACGGAATGTAATTGCACGGGATAAACTTCACATGCACTCGGAATGGATAATTAAAGTCCAAAAACTCGTGAGTCATGCGGATTTTTTTTTCTAATTTGGCACCGGAAAACGTCTAGCGTAATAACTTGGTTCAATAATTAATGCACAACGCGAAATGTTTCGTCGTCGCTGTCACACAGGGGGTTGCATTAAAGAAGCTGCCATTAATTGTTTTACCTGTTCATGTTGGACATGAAATAGCAGTGAGTTGTGCTACTGCTTTCACAGACTGAAAATTACGAGCTGTCTGGTACTTTAGAACGCAATGCACAGATTCAGATGCACAGTGACTGTGTGTTTTATTGCTCGATACTTTCAAGGACTGAACACTAAATTTTCTTTTTTAAATAAGAAACATTTCTATTTACTTACATTTGAACGCCACTGTCGTGCATCGTGCATAATACATAACATTATATTCTATCAAATCAGAGATTAATAGCAGTTTATATTTCCACACATGTTTTCTAGATTCATTTTCAATAATTCATTATCACATATTTAAAATATAATTCTAACGTGCTTTGTACCATTTTTCGTAACCGTGCTGCAGGTATATGATAATCCCTCCCGAAAGTAATAATAATAATGTCTTATATCGTGAAGTGGTTGCTCTATCGATATTATAAAACCATTGCCTATGTCCGTCTCCTCTTAGTGCATAATATACTGTGTAAGAATTTGAGTACTGAAACCGAAATATCAAGTAAAACAGAAACTTAACCACTTAGCATCGATAGTATAGAATGGATCATTATTATATTTGTATTATTACTATTGTATTAGCAATGAGAAAATGTAAAGTAATAAAATAACAACCTAAACAAGTCACTCTTGAGTTGGCCTCGTCGTTTGTCATTGTCCACCAGTGAACGGACCAGCAATTATGCTCGTTATGTAATAAGTAATACATACATTGTAATTTGTAACAAATACCATTGGAATCTCAAAGGACAGAGTTTATTATTATTATTATTCTTTATTTGCGAAAATAAGCTTGCGCTCTTTACAATCATACAATGGTAAGAACTTAACACTAGTATGAAATTGTGATATAGGAGTAACACAATGTAACTTACGACTAAACTGAACTATAACATATATGAGATGAAAATACAGAGTCTACAATATATTACTTGCAGCTAACTTAATCTAATGAGCACATATTTTATAGCGATAATTATAAGGTATATAATTATGAATATAAGTTTCGTACATACAAGAATCAATTACATGTAAAACGTAGATAGTAAGAAATCAAAATTTTTAGATCATTTATATTTTAAAAATGTTTATCAGAAGAACATTGTAATCAGCGTACAAACAGAGTTTATGTTTACGAAAACCTTGTTGACATAATGACGACCGACGCGCTCTCTACCTCCCAAAGTGCTGGAAACTTGTTCTCAGGAGCCAGAGTGGCGGCTTCATGTGTAGGCAATGATTCGAATACGAGCCGTGTCGTTACCGAGCTTTTATCGACCAGTTGCCTGTGTATTATAATTAAGTGTCTTGTGTTGTGTGGAAGTGTGAAGAAAGACATCATGTTCCTACTTCTCATTAGCAGGGTCCTACTAATAGGTGCTCCCTGCTACTTGCTTGCTCATGGGCACCGTACATACACATACCTCTTAGTGGTTGGATTGGTAGGTCGCACTAGACTAGACGCATTCGTTTTGCTTTTGTAACGACCACATGCATACAAATAAGTTGTTTTCACGTCCTACTTGATTCAGTATTGTTATTAGAGAAGATGAGTGATGAAGAGCACACGATTCAAGTCTGTGTTTTGTGCTGTGATAATATTTACTTTTTCGAACACGATATTATAGTTTTGTGGCTTGTTCACATCTTTTTTGGGCACTCGTCTTACCCTTCTCGCCTTATAAATCTGTTATTCGTTACTTTATTTTAATGTATAGTTTATTGTTTAGTTGCATCAATGTTGGCATAGTCATCACGTGATTAATTGATAACAAATCAAGACAAACAAGCGCGGCACGGCGTGGCGTGGCGTGGCGTGGCGTGGCGTTGTGAGTGTGACAGACGGCCATGATCCAGCTTAGGGAGTCAGTAGAACATGGCATATAAAAATAATAAATACAAGCATAATTAATTAAAAAATAAAACATGACTTGACAGAAAAACTACCCTTAACCCCAGTCACATATTATTTTGAAACAAAATTGTGTTCCGATCATGTTTTGCTGCGAATTTTTAAAATATATTTTTAAATCTCAGGCAAATAAATTGCACACAATATGGTCTTAGAGAAAATTAAGTATTTTTGTGGGTTGCAGTATAATGCTCAATTTTCAAATAATTTTAAATTTTAATATTATTATGACGTTGAAGGTGTTGGCCGGATCAAATGGTTTGGCGAGCCGTATGTTGGGAACCCCTACTATATGCTTGCTAAGATGGGCCACAGCCTTGATTGTAACAGAACAATAATACCCTCAAGGCTTAGAGTAATCTCTCGTTGAGTTGTTGGCGAGATGATCTGAGTCTGATTTCTCACTTGGAGTGCTGAGTATTCAGTTAATGTTTGCTGGGGGGAGCTGGGGGCGGGGGACTGGGCTATAGCTATCCAGGGTCTTGATGTTGTGAACGTGCAAATGAGGAATGGGAAAAATGGACCAGGGGACGCTAGATATTGCGGGTGTGGAAAAGAGGAGTGGGAAAAGGGGTCCAGGGAGTGTTTAATATTGTGGGTGTGCAAATGAGGATCGGGAAAAGGGAACACGAGAGCTGATATTATGTGTGTGTGCAAATGAGGAAGGGAAAAGGGGACCAGAGGGCTGATATATGGTGGGTGTGCAAATGAGGAACGGGAAAGGGGTCAGGGGGCTGATATGGTGGGTGTGCAAATGAGGAACGGGAAAGGGGGCCAGGGGGCTGATATGGTGGGTGTGCAAATGAGGAACGGGAAAGGGGTCAGGGGGCTGATATGGTGGGTGTGCAAATGAGGAACGGGAAAGGGATCAGGGGACTGATATGGTGGGTGTGCAAATGAGGAACGGGAAAGGGGGCCAGGGGGCTGATATGGTGGGTGTGCAAATGAGGAACGGGAAAGGGGTCAGGGGGCTGATATGGTGGGTGTGCAAATGAGGAAGGGAAAAGGGGGTCAGGGGGCTGCATGATATGGTGGGCGTGCAAAGGAGGAAAGGGAAAAGGGGACCAGAGGGCTGATATATGGTGGGTGTGCAAATGAGGAACGGGAAAGGGGTCAGGGGGCTGATATGGTGGGTGTGCAAATGAGGAACGGGAAAGGGGGCCAGGGGGCTGATATGGTGGGTGTGCAAATGAGGAACGGGAAAGGGGTCAGGGGGCTGATATGGTGGGTGTGCAAATGAGGAACGGGAAAGGGATCAGGGGACTGATATGGTGGGTGTGCAAATGAGGAACGGGAAAGGGGGCCAGGGGGCTGATATGGTGGGTGTGCAAATGAGGAACGGGAAAGGGGTCAGGGGGCTGATATGGTGGGTGTGCAAATGAGGAACGGGAAAGGGGGCCAGGGGGAGCTTGATATGGTGGGTGTGCAAATGAGGAACGGGAAAGGGGGCCAGGGGGAGCTTGATATGGTGGGTGTGCAAATGAGGAACGGGAAAGGGGGCCAGGGGGTGCTAGATATGGTGGGTGTGCAAATGAGCTGTAGCCAGTTTCGATCTTGGGAGGCCAAACCCTTTGATTTATGTGCCTTTGAAATTAACTCTAAACCGTGGACGACGGATCCGGGCAAAAGGCAATTTATTTCTGTAATTGAGCTCTGGCCGTGTTCGACGGCAATGATGATTCCGTGTGAAGGGGGGGGGGGGGGGGGGGCGTTAGTTGTTGAAAGATGCGTGTACTATGAGGTGGACTAATGGACCGCGGGCGTTGATAACAATCAAGATTTCTCTATCTATATTGTGCATGTTGTAATAATTCACAGCTCATTATCGTATTTCAAGCTTAATCGGTAGAAAGGTTGGGATAATATAATTAATTCTACCAGCTGAAAATGACCGCAATGTCGATGCTCTGTGAATCTCATCAGCCCCCTCATCAGTCTAATTTATGGATGATATTAAACGGTGTTCATGTTCACCTAGCTAGAGAAATAATCGTTATAGTCTCTGTATGGCAGATATCCAAGACAATTAAATATTCAAATTATTCGAAGTAGGTGTGGACGAGCCGAGTCGATTGATGCCCTACATAATAATATATGTATAATTCACAGCCATTACTCGTTGGATTTCCACCAAACACTAGTGAATAAATCATGACTTTGACTAGTCTATCTCTGCAAAATGTCAATAGTGTGTGTGTTATCTCGTGGCATCCGGGCCTTGTCCCTCGAAATAAGCAAATACTCGCCTTCGATAGTTTATAATTAATGGAGTAGAAGAAATTAATCAAAAATTAAATGGGATAGTAGATTATGAAAAATTAGATTGTTCTTTATTACCTGAGGGGAGGGATTTTAATTAAAGAAAGCTTCACAGTGGTGGAGTTTATTAGTTATTTATAAAAGTTCTTGAATTATGATATGAAGACAGGACATCAAACGAACTAAAACTAAACGATGGATATAATTAAGAGGAAATTTATACGGGGATGAGGCGCGTACCCGCCCCTTCACATGCCATGTGGCCTGCAGACAGCGCCGTAGCACTCGACACCTCTGTGCCCACTTGCACGGGTCGCTCGGGGTTTACTACCAAACTGCCAGATTGAAATAGGAAAAATTGTTTAAAATGTTCAATTATTAAATCTAGCACGGCAACCAAGAAAGGGAGTTGGTCATAAATACGATAATAAATTAATTCAGTTCGCCAACAGGCAGGCAGGCCCGATGAAAAAGCGTGCGTTGAGACACACACAAAAAATGCAATCGATTAACGTGTGTCCCGGCAAGACCCTCATCAAACCGTACTGGATTGTTAGCCGGCAAATTAAAACGCCAAGGCGGTTTTTATTGGAGGAGGTGGACGGCAGTTGCGAGATACAGGTTCGGAATCAAACGGATGTTTACTTTTATTTTCATGACGATAAAACAGTCCCGCGTCGGAAATGACATTAGTGAGCACATCTTGATACAGCTCGGGTCTCGGGTACATTTGAAAACGTTCTCTGCAGACAACCATAGTCACAGCCTTCAGCAACTGCCCTTGTGTAAACGCCAGACATAAAACCAGCCCCTTTACTTGAAAATTTTGGTCTCCCTCTTTCAGTGCGGTTGGTAGATCTCTGGGCTCTAAAACATTGAATTTTCATTTGCTATATAATAAAACGGCATCCAAAATATGTAAGTTATGTCTAATCAAATAGCGTGTCTTCTATACTTGTCCCGAAACAACCATACCGTTGCGTGGGTCACTCATGAACGAGTGACTCGTGACCAACCAACCAGCGATCGGTATTTGAATGTGCTGCTCGCTGGTTGGCTATGATCAAGAATGATCGAGAGTCTGTGAGGTTGTTTCGGGACAAGTGATTGGGTAGCAGAACAATGTACATCCATTTTGTTGATTCCCATTTTATTGTTGTATTGTTGTTGTTGTGCTATTTTCATTACTTTATACTTTTGATTGTATATAGTAGTATCCATGAACAATTTGAAGCACGTTTAGTTTAGCATGCAAGTATACACGGTTGCACTATGTTTACGTCAGAACATAGTTGGCGGCCGGTTGTACTCCGGTCGCTATATCAGTGATTTACTCGTCGGGCTCGGGGGAATTGGGTGCCCGGACGCGAAATAAAAAGGAAATAAATGAACGCGAGAATAATGAAGAAGTGGAACGTCAAACGAGCGCTCTAACCTCTTTGCGAATCCATAAAACTCACAGAGCGCCATAAAACACGCGCATATCCTGTCTTGGGATACTCTGAGCAGTGAGCTCGCTCGGGGTGCAACTTGTCTGCTTCCTTATGAACGGTGCACACCACGGCCGAAGACGGTTTAGCACATCAAGATATACCTACCTGTGGTGAACATACAGTACTTGCTTACAACAATAGGTTATAGCTCAATCTCATACTATCTTGTCTTGAGATACTCTGAGCTCGCTCGGGGTGCAACTTGTCTGCTTCCTTATGAACGGTGCACACCACGGCCGAAGACGGTTTAGCACATCAAGATATACCTACCTGTGGTGAACATACAGTACTTGCTTACAACAATAGGTTATAGCTCATACTATCTTGTCTTGAGATACTCTGAGCTCGCTCGGGGTGCAACTTGTCTGCTTCCTTATGAAAGGTGCACACCACGGCCGAAGACGGTTTAGCACATCATCGTAGACCTACCTGTGGTGAACATACAGTACTTGCTTACAACAATAGGTTATAGCTCACACTATCTTGTCTTGAAGATTCTGAGCTGGGGTTGATTCCTCTTGAGACTTGGAGTACACATATTACTAAATGATAAATCTCTAGCCAAACACATAGTTTGCACTAACATGATGACGGGCGGGACGCGGAATATACAGTCGAGTTTAAGTATGTGATTTGTTTAGTTGCTTGCTATGGAGTTTGTTTTTCTTATGGAAAATAGCATGTAATAAAACAATTCCATAGCAACAAATCCTGTACTTGACAGTTGTCTGTGCAAATGCCCTTAAGTTCGGTGTGGACTGAATAGGTGCCAAGGTTACTCTGTCTGTCGTACGAGGCGATTACTAAAGCTACTAATATAAATAAATAAGTAAATAAATATATAAAAACATACATAAATTTGTATCTTAGTCTTCCTTCTCAGCTAGTTTTTCTCAATGCGCCAAAACGTTATCGCAGGTATAAATTACGTTAGCGCAATCGAAAAAAGTCCTCCCCGCAATTCTGTAGTGTGCAAAATAATACAGCATACCTAATGATCCGTCATAAATGCCACCCATCAGCAGTTTAGTCCACAGGTGTGCCAACATGCATTAGCATCTTTGTACTTTGCAAAGACTGTACAATAAAGTATTACATCTCATAAGGGAGTGACTCACACGTACTTGTATGGCCACAATACTTTTATGAAAGGTATAGGCTATACTTATAAATGTGAAATCATTTGTTAATAAACGTTTTAATGGGCCTTAAACATACGTGAATGCACGTTGATAGCCAATCATAGTGATGCTATGAGGGCAGGGCGACACTCCAGCCATGCAGCCATACTATTTGTCGACTCTATTAACAAGCTGATGGCGAATACCAGCAAGGAAGTAATAGAGATAGCGCTCTACTCGTTTCGGGTCAAATACCTGGGAAATTAACAGTTTCGAACGTTTACAAGTAACACAAGCTATCTGCGTTTAGTAATTCTATTGCTCGTGGGAACCACTTCATGCCTGAGCCCGACCAAAGTTATGTGACAAAACTATTATAGTAAAGGGAAGAAAATAACGCGCTCATAAAGTAGTGTATGGTTGGAATTAATATTACGAATCTGAGAGAAGGTATTTTGAAAATATTTAATGCGAAACGGGCAATGAGAATGCAAAAAAATGGTGATTGTGAAACTCAGTCATTACCACAATCATTGGCGCAGTTTGGTTGTTACGGCGAAGCAGTGACGGATCTAGAATTCAGTCATAAAGGAGGGGTGATTATAGCAAAATAACTGTAAATGCATTTCTATCTCCACGTGAGCATAATGTGCGTTATATTATATATAGTGACAAATTCGATAAAGTTCTTAAAATTTTTTTTTTTTTTTTACAAACGTAGGTGAACGAGTATAACATATTATTTTGTTATTTTATTGATAAAGTAATAAAGTTGGTGTATATTTTGAATAAAAAAAACAATTTCATACAAACCATCGCTTTGAATTTGTAATGATATAGTTTATTCAATGGTTGATAAAAGGAATAAGTTTAGATTTTGAGATTTGACATATATGTTTACTGCAGCACATTTTAACACAAAATTGCATCAGAAAGTATTTCTTATTAATTCGTTTTTGCAACAAGGGCATGACAGCCCAGGGTTTTATTTTGGCTTTTCCGGCCGGGTGAATTTGTTGTGTTGACGCTCCAAAGAACGGTCCACTGCGGCGTACATGGAAGCGTGAAGCGCGACTAGTATTTTTGGAGAACACAATTGACTAATTGAATAATAGTCTTATGAGGTTTATCTTGTGTTCTAACGTTCAGTTATTTACTCTCATAGTATTATTCCACCCAGGGCATTGTATGTATATTTTGGCGGGTGCAAAAGAAACCTCTAACCCAAAGAACGGACAATACTCGTGTCGCGACACTTTCGCTCAACGCGATTTCATGTCGCTGATTAAATGTTTCGACACGTTCGTGTTTCACAGACTGTCTGAAATCACACTTCACGAATCTCCGAAAGATATCAAACTTGCGTTTCGCCAGTATTAGAAATATTTTTTTTTTTTTTCAAACTCGACAACTGGCTGTCTGACCTGAATCTTATACGCATGTGCACGATGACGTAGGTCGTAGAACGTGGCTCAGATTCACCCCCCACAGCGATAACGCAGTGTGTGGTTGATAGTAGACACGCGCACGAACAACCCATGACTTGAGCAGATTGTTATAACATCTATGAGTTTCTTGTTTTCGTGCAGCATGCACACGCGACACTTTGCCAGTGTCAATAACCAATACAATGCTCGTGTCGGTTGTCCGTAATTAGTATCAACACATTCCAAAAATAACTAGTTGCACAAAGTGATGAATGACATTCGACACTTTATAGTGGGAAAATGGGATATTACCGATTACTAACCAAACTGATATGCGATTAGTATCCTCTCAGTAATTATTAGTTTTTAACCACAAGCATTTTTTTTCTTAATGTTGCAGACGTAAACAATACCTAACTATATCGACTATTTCAAACTCAAAAGTTTTGTTTTGCATTCGTTTGACACTAATCTGCCTTAGCGTAGCACGCACGCCTGTGCTGTCCATGAACAAGCAAGGACACGGCTCCTTCTGGCTACTAAATAAATCCGCTTGGTGCGTTGCGTAGCCCGTTTCTGGCAGCCTCATTTATTTATTTACTTTTTTTTTTATTAATCCCCGTTGATCCATATTTAGGACTGATACGCTTCTCACATGACAAGAGTGTGAATCATTTTGAATCATTTTAGTTTTACGTAATATTAAAATATCTAATAATAATAATAATAATAATAATAATAATAATAATAATAATAATAATAATAATAATAATAATAATAATAATAATAATTTATTATAATAATAATAATTATTATAATAATAATAATAATAATAATAATAATAATAATAATAATAATAATAATAATAATAATAATAATAATAATAATAATAATAATAATAATAATAATAATAATAATAATACAAAATGCCCACATTCACAACTTCATAGAGCTATAGTATCGGCAGACAAGTCGCTTTCTCCCCTCAATTTAAATGACGGAAATTTAAACTTGCTTCAAAAACTAAATTCTGACACAGCAAAAGAGATCAGAATATCAGAAAAGACGTTACATAGCAGACATTATCAAGAACTTCTTAAGGATAGCGTCGATAGGGTAGCATCGAACAAATGGTTAACGTCCGGGGACATTTTCAGCGAAACAGAGGGATTTATGATCGCTATTCAAGATAAAGTAATCAAGACTAACAATTACAAAAAATACATACTGAAAGACGTCACAGTGGAAGATAAATGTAGAAAATGTAATTTGAACGGCGAAACAATTGAACATATCGTATCTGGGTGCAAAATGCTTTGTCAAACAGATTATCTTCATAGGCATAACCAAGTTGCAAACATTGTACATCAAAAATTAGCCATGAAGTATAAACTTATAAACACAACCACTGCGTATTACAAATACAAGCCTGAAAAGGTATTAGATAGTAAAGACTACAAATTATATTACGACCGGGCAGTTATTACAGACCAAACCATACATCACAATAGACCGGATATTATATTTATTGACAAGAAGAAACAAGAAACGATTTTAATTGATGTTGCCGTCCCTTTATGCCACAATGTAGAGACAACTTGGCGGGAAAAGATAAACAGATATAAGGAATTATCTATTGAAATAAAAAGGTTGTGGAAGCAGAATAATGTAACTGTTATACCGTTAATTATATCAGCAAATGGCATTGTTCCACGTAAACTCCATGACAGTATTAAACTAATTGGTCTCCAACCGAACATATACATCGAGATGCAAAAAGCAATTATTTTGAACACGTGTAGGATAGTGCGAAAATTTTTGAACTAAGAAGAATGAAGACTTCAAGAAGTTCTCCATCCCGATGGTGGTTTTCGTGGTTTCCACCGTACAAAGAGCGAATGCTGGGATGAGTACAAATCGGCCACGACCGTACATAGCATCCACAGTTCGGTTTGGAAAAAATAATGTGGACAATGATATATTAAGTAGTATAGCCAAATGTGGGCATTTGAGAAGCAGAAGAAGAAGAAGAAGAAGAAGAAGAAGAAGAAGAAGAAGAAGAAGAAGAAGAAGAAGAAGAAGAAGAAGAAGAAGAAGAAGAAGAAGAAGAAGAAGAAGAAGAAGAAGAAGAAGAAGAAGAAGAAGAAGAAGAAGAAGAAGAAGAAGATATATTAAGTAGTTCTAAGTAGATTTTAATAAGGTAAACACATGGAAATACTTGACATTTGTGTCCGTACAACATGTTTATGCCGGTTTTGACCGAGTTTGTATGTATTGCAACAATAAAATAATAATAATAATAATAATAATAATAATAATAATAATAATAATAATAATAATTGTTTACATTATTTTGTACATAATATTAATACATCTATTACATATAAGCATGTGTTTAAAATATGTAAATATATTATCTTTATATTAATAAAATAAGACATAAATACTACTCATGCTATGAAGCCAGTTGTGAGTTGTTTTCCTTGTGTCCACTTCGCAATGCAGACTGCAGCACCGCAGCAGTACTCGTAAAACTCTTGAATCCAGGTTGTGGTAACGACGTGTACACTGTACACTGAAGATGATTTGCCTTGATGGATGGGAATTGGGGCAACCCGCCGTTTTGACCCCCCTCCATCGTCCTCTGTGTGGAAGTGTCGATGCGTTATGTAAGAGGTGTCCTAATTTGAGTTTGAAAAGGTAAATGTAAACAGAGAAGAAGAAGATGAAGCAGTTTGTCGGGAAGTGGCGAGGGGTGCTGTGAGAGGTTGAAGATCAAGCAGTATTGGGTCGGCTGATACAGTCGGTCGCATGCGTTCTGCAACACTAGCCGGTTGACGTTTATGAAGTGAGACGAGGGAATCTCCAACTGTCAAGGCCATATCTTTCAGGTGGGACAACGTTAGTCGTGTGCATTCACGTGACGTCACGGTCATTGATGGCGGCCATAGTCCCGTACATCGAGTCATTGTTGTAGACAAACAAACAAGCATATTGCGTATCAAGATGATAATAACAAGGTGCACATTTTATATTTACACCTATTATAAACACTAGTATTTTGTCCATGTGGTATTTTCACTCTGTGTAATTGGTACGGGGTGAATGAAGGTTGTTGGTGCAGGTGGGGTCGTGGAGTAGCGATGCAGAAGCTATATTGCGGATAACGGCGTCCTGCCGTGGCCAGGGGCTGGGGTGAGGGATTGCTGCGACCAGGCGGAATAAGCTGCACAAACTCACAACTACGTATAATAATATCTTAATCCCGAGAATCTTCAAAGGCAAGGGATGCAATCACATACTGATAGGTTTTTCGGGCGCTATTTTGCTGGCGATGAACGGACTTACCCAATCTGAAGGAATTAATGGAAAGGTGCAGAGAGGGAAAGAGAATTTCGTAACGTTGGCGGGTGATGGTTTTCATTCGTTTTTCTCCAAAGTAGTTGGAAGTTGGATCAACTTTATTGATGAGCAAACGGAGCGCACCATTCAGTGTCGTTATCGTTAGGATTCTGTCCGAGCGAGAAGACAGTATTACCTCATACATGCTAGACGCCATCTTGAAAACTAATACCGATTAATAACGAGTTATGAAACCAAATTTAAAATTCATTATAACGTGCTGAAAGATAATCAATTGAAGTTAATTAAAATATCGTGACTATTTCCGTTACATAATATTTAAAAAGGTAATGAGTGAATTATTAAAGCTATGACGTTTCGATGGCTGACAACCACCCACGCTCTTAGAAAATATAGACAGTATTAGTAATTTTTTATTTAATCTTGAACCACACTTAAGGATCTAGTCTAAGATAATTAATTCTTCCCTCATAAAACATTGTAACAAATGGAAACAATTTACAATGGCATCGCGTTTCGTATACTATAGTAGTTTGAAGAAAGAAACTCAATTATAAAATGTGCAAGGGGCGACTCCTCCAGGGATTGGCTATAGAATCAATCGGTCATGGTTTTCATAGCGAATTGTTCGGTTTGTAATGTTTTAGCCAGACCTCTAATTTGTGCAAAGCAGAATACCAATTGAAACACACACACACCAATTGCATTTCAGAGCAAAAGTAATTGTATCTACATATTTATCTATACCAACAATGCTGGTGATGTTCATATTAAAAATGTTCTCATAAAATTGTCGAGTGATGTGGGCACGGGCCTCAGATATCTTCGCAAGTGTTACGTCGTTATGATATGAGTTCAACAGTTACTCATTAGACCTGCTTGAACTCACTGGCCGGGTACGACAATTACGATGGGAACATTTCCTACAGTCATGTTCACGATAATTAAAACAAATGATAACCCGTAGCTTTATGATGGCAAATAGACGTTATCAGCCTCGTATTCACGGTAAGCGATTCAATAGACGCAATAACCGTCACACATATAGTCAGGCCTGATAGGAATTGACATCAATTACTGCTATTCACCCACCGAAACCACCAACAAAAATAAAGTAATAAATTAAACGAAACATTGCCCGTTAGCTGGCTGGTTTCTCTGCACGTTATCGGTGCCTACGGTGTGATAAGCATGGAGGTGGCGCACCCGCATACTATAGTTTCATTAATCATAGATTTCACAGGGGTAAGCGGACCCATTCAACAAATCCATCCATCCAAAGAGCTATTTAAATTGTTTACATTACCGAGTAGGTATATATTATATGTGTGAAAGAAAAACACTTAATTTACAACGAAAAGTTTTTAATAAGACCCGTGCACGTATTGAGCAGTTTATCATTTCATCGAAACGTAGCTGGGAGACATTCGGAAGGTTAAATGACGTCATTAATTATACCAGCCAAGTAATCAACTCGTTGTATGGTAGAATAATTTGATTGGACCTTCACGCAAGCGAAATATCGGTGATACTCGTATGCATGCCGTGGGGCACCACGAGTATGCTGGATGTTGTATTCAATCATGTTTGCAATAATGTGTATTCTTGAATTTAGTAAGTTTTCACAAAGTAATAACGCGCACACGGGGCCCTTGCTTTTCGATAGTATTAATTGTTATTTTTCTAAAAATTCTGTAATATATATTTTATTCATATTATGGTTTTTCATTAATACCTGGATATTACTTATTATTTGTTTGTTTCCATTATTACATGTTTTACGCCTTTGCATACCAGCGAAATGTCCCGAAAAATATATCATTTTCCAATTATTAGTTGTGTCTGTTCAAGCTTAAATTACGGTAATAATGACTAGTACAATAATAAGTATTAGGTTATTTTGAAAACGCAAACAAAGTCACAATAACTTGAAGGTCTCGGGTGAAGTGTATTTTAGTGTACTATTTATTATCAGCATGTTTATCGAGCAAGAAGTAAATTCTGAGGATCGGAAAACCGAATCGTGTTAGCGTGGCGTACTACAAGGGTCAACTCTAAGTCCTTATCTGTATTTAAAATTATTTCTTAATTGATTTGCTCATTTCTATGCAGGTGACTTCGCTTAGTAGCCACACATAAATAGGTGAAAATTACAGAAAAATTACTTGGATGAGGATTGTCTTAATTTGCTTTCCATGATGAAACGCTGTTTAGTTATTGTTTATAGATGTAGTGAAAAAAAAATGTTTGCCGTTAAATGCTGATGGTAATGCTGACAAACGTTCTTGTTCTTACTTTAATGTTTGCGTATAAATGCTGGGAATGCTGGGAACAGTAAGTTAAAATATTGGGCGAGATGGAAATTACGACTTTGTACATGAATGCGCTCATGGACTGGAAATTGACCGTTACTTTTATTAAGATCGACAAAACTTACAGAGAATAACTGTGATTATCCACGGTATGCGCTCAAGAGCTTTCTACGGGATTATTAGGAAATTTTGTATCATGTATAGCTCTTCCTGAGTATTTTTCTCAACAATATAATCTTACAGAACAAAATGAAGAGAATGATAAGACATTTGAATATTACGATCATAACTACGTCTGTTTCTTCTATACTAACCATCATTGTATTATTACAGCATTTTATGATCATTATTATTAAATTTTTCATAGCTAGTTGGTTCATGTATCCTAGATAACAAATTCAAAACAATTTGATTCAGCTTATACACTTTTAGATGGGCTTGGAATATATGCGAGAAACATTTATTCGTAGTGCGTAGATCACTATGAAAAGTATTTTAGCTGAATCGATCGAGACAGTCTTGTAGTCTATGTACTATATCGTATTGCTCGTCGTCTAGCGACCTATTTTAGCTATAGTCTCGAGTTAGATGTTATAGCTCGGGCATCGCCTCATCTGACACACACTGCATGTCGTTACTACCCGAAGCGTTTCATTTGCACACTTTGATCATGGCACGAAGTAGATACGTAACGGCAAACTATGCGTTCGATTACAAGATTGTTCAGTAAAAAGGTATGTTTTATTCAAATTGTTGAAACATATTGCCAAACAAAAAAGTGCATATCTTAACCTTGGGCGTTTTATTTGCAAACTGATATTATTACGTAATAGTTCCATGAACGCCGAAATAATTGGTCCATTTAAATGATTGTGGGGCATAAAATATAGATTTTATTCAAATTATTGAGGAATAATGAAAATCAGAAACATACATACCTTCCTAAAGCGTTTTAGATGCATACTTATGTTATAATGTTGAGTCATGAACTTAAAACTGTTCTCGTATTGAAGCTTAGATGATGCAATCAATGAAACCCATGCGAGCCGCGTTTGCAAAGTAGGGACATAATATTTATCCAAGACCGAACTTCATATCAAAACGTGTATTTTAAACGGCCTTTGTGAGCATTAGTATATTCCGAAGGCATAATATTGAAATAAACGCAATCGTATGCGGAATCTGCGTACAGAATAACAACGAACGTGTATATCAGAAACTACATCTCGCTGTAAATGATCAAACAACTAGAAAACGAATTCTGCTAATCATGTTAGCTTCTTACCTATAAATTCGTATTGTATATAATGGTAGTTTAGAAAATATCGTAAGATAGTAAGAAGTAATATAATAAACGATAATATTATTATCGTTTTATGTTCATATTATCTATATCTAATTATATGTGTTGTAGTCTGTGAAAGTTTTAAATCGATATGCACAGTAGTTTTAAGTGCATTCTTTATTATGTGTAATTTTACGCGGGTAGAAACGTAGGAGGAAACGATCGATTATAATCGCAGAAAGTGCTATCGAGAGTATCACCGTAGATGACAATATTATGTATTATGATAAAGTCCGATCAAACGTCAAATCGAAATTACTGAACATGCAGAGTTGCCCAGAAACTACAGTCTTGCTAACAACACGAACCATGCGCAATGTTGATAAGAAACACACGCACTATTTAAATAAACATTCTTAGAATCAAACTTGTTAATTATAGCTTAATGTATGTGATACTTTGTGAGTTTTTATTTGTTTGCAACGTGTCAACATTTGTTCATTTGTGAAATTGGACAATCTAACCTTCATAGAATTGGCATTCCGTGAAAGTAGCTATAATAATAATTATTAGCTTCTGTATGTGGGTGTAGCATTACTCTTATCTCCTGGCGATTCGTGTGTGTGACGCGTAGTATTGAGTGTATAGTCCTACTGGCAAGTGTGTTACAGAGCGATAGAGCATCGCCCATTAGACTGGATATGTCACGGTAGCCAAGCCAACACAAGTTGACAGCAACATGTGAGTCCAGTCACTCACGCTTGTGTACGTCCCTTAGCTATAGTATTTTGTTCGGGCTGTCGAGCACCACAGATATAGCTTAAAGCTGAATATTATAGTATTGTTATACTTATGGCCCATCACGAATACTAAATCTTGATTTATTTGTCATTTCTCTATAGTATTATAATAAAAAAGTGTTAAATGCCGCCATAGAGCGTTCAGTGGTTGGTTTTATTTGGTTGGTTACTTCTTCTTCGGTCCTCTAAACACGCGACTTGACTTGTTGTAATAGAATCTCAGACGATTATTATGGACTAAGTTCTTGAGCTTAACTGCTATCAGTTTTCAGATAAACTAATTTGAATTTTTCTCATTACATAACAGTCATTAGCATCGGGTATTCCGCTTTCTGCCAAAAGGCTAACACCATATCACCGCCTACTATATATACATATAGTTACATTGCTGTAAGCCTGATTGTTGTTGTTGTTGTAGTCGCTTTGGTTGTCTGTTAATGCAGTTATGCCTTGCGATAGCGATATTATGATGAGTATGGAGCACAATCCATTCCGTAAGAAAGTTAATCAACACCGTTGACGTCAACTGTAGGCTTTCCGCCGATGTTCTTTCACGTTGGTGTGATGCTGTTACCAACTTACGTATACGCCATTAATCACGACAATGTCAATTCAGCAGCAACAATATAGCCATAAAGTTAGTTATTCTTGGCATACATTTGATTACACCTCTTAATTAATAAACTTATTGTTCATTTGTATTAAGATGTTTTTATAACTGCCACAATCTTCCTAATATTCGCCGTGTAAGTTGCTGAAAGTATTAGTTCAATCCTTAAAGTAAATCAATGTTTGATAGTTAAAATAGTTTCCATTTCAATGTGGACTCGACTTCAAAAGATTCAAACTAATACCATATAATGATTTCTATCCACCTACTTGTAACCTTATTAGGTAGTACACAGATGCAGAATAAAATCAAGCATGGATGCGTCTGAAAATGACGAATAGAATAACTCACTTCGCTTACTCATAGAAAACGAGTTTCAGGGTTCAAGACTTTAAAGCAATTTTCCATAGATTCGCTCTGCCAAGCACCCACATCGCGCATGCAAGCTACTTGTGTTTTATCAGTCTCGGAGAAATAAAATTAATGTCCGTTGCCTACAGCTGATATTGTACTTTTAATGTCCGGTGGAACATGCGGGTGTGTGTCCCATAACACGAACATTGAACCTCAAGATCGATTGTCTCGCAGAGGTCGATGTTTTCATACCCATCAGCTGCATGCGCACAGGATTGGTTCAAATGATCTAACTTATTTTTATGACCTCCATTCGAATTAAAAAAAGAATCGCTTCATTAAAAATAAATGGTTATGAAGATTAAGGTATAGGTGTGGGGGACGGTTCTGATTATCTCGAGAAAAATGAGGGTTATCATTTACCGTCTTGATGGGTCGACCAGCTTTTAACCCCACGTTATAATATTACAATATAATATTCATTGGATAGATGACTCAAGGCTAGTATGCTCGAGACTTGATATAAAACCGCAACACCTCACCAGCAAGCCCACGAGTTAATCGATCATCCCTTTATCGTGCCATGTTGACGGCAGAGAAATTAAAAAGTAGGAGGTCTGTGCTGGCTGCATGGGCCAGTGAATAATGAGCTATCACGGGGTTAGGGAGATCGCCTCAGCCTTGAAGATATTTCACTCTCGTCAGCGAGTAAACGATATACTTCGCCGGTCGTGAACCATACGAGTTACTTTGATCAATTAATTATCCTCGCTGGCTGGGAGACCTCAATGCCCGAGGGCTGTTCGACTTCGCTCGGATATATCTGGCTGAGGTCAACTCGTTTTGTCGTTCATGTTCTCTATCCGAGCAAGACTCAAGCAGCGAGTGCTATCGAGACGATGAGAGTGCCGGAAAGTAGCCGTATTGCCTCTCGTGTCGAAGCAGACGTAAGCTATCCCAGGTCCAAGAGATAAAACTTCGTTCCTCTACTCAGAAGCTGCATTGATGAGCATGTACCTGTACAATAACGAAGTAGTCTGCGATTCTTTAAAATCGACATCAGTCACCATGGCTTGCAACTTGCAAACGCATGGCTCATTGGGCATACAATCAATACAGTATAAAATTAGGACAAAACAACACAGCCATAATTTTTCAAAATGTAAAGCAAAGCTTTTTACGTACCGTACCGTGGGGTGGGGAACGGGCAAGACCCAGGGGATATGTTTTCGTCGTCGTTGTTTTTGATGAATGTAATTTCTAATTTCTTGTTTTCCAACGACTTATCGTATCGTATCGACGTTCCCATCCTCCGTACTTCACTCAGGCAGGCATCTAAACATAACAAATCACACGCAGCTGTTGTAATATCACAGTCATACTGATTACAGTATAATGTTAGATACGTTTATCATTCCGTATGTAGCGACATAAGATTTGTGCAGCAATTCGATTGATTTCATCAGGCAATACTAAGCATCGACAACAATAAAACCTAAAAACAAAGCTCTTGCAAGTGTTGACTTGTGCCTCCCATCTTCGTAAGGCACAGAAGTAGTTTTATGTTTGAAGTGGGGAGCTCGTGGGAAAAACATACTTCATGTTTATTTTAGGAATCGTCAATCAAAAACGTCCCTTTCGAGTTCACGTGTATTTTAGAGTCTATAGTCCAAGTTTTCAATTTTCACATTTGCACAAACATACGTTTGTATAGGAAACAACCGACTTTCGATATCCATTAAAACTAGCAATGCACACTCGGTCTTTGAAACAAGCGATCAACTAACCACTCATTCAACTCGCACCAGTAAATCTACGCTACGACAGCTGCTATTATCGTAAAGTTAGCGGCGACTGGACTTCGGGTCGAGAAGTCACGCGCTGCAAACACGTGTTGTGCCGATTCAGTCCCGTGCCCGGTTACTAAGTCGCTCTTTGTTTAGTAATAATTGTTGTCCAATCAAAGAGTAGATTGAACCGAGTCAGTTTTTTGCTTTACACTGGGGATCGTGCGTGCTTGCATTGAAAGTTTAGCGTACTTACAAACTTTACGCGCGACTTGACTCGCTAAATCCAATACTAATTGAAGCCATGTTGTTTCAAAGTAGGGGCTACAGTCGTATCAGCTAAGTGGTGAGGTTACGTTTTCAGCTTGATAAAATATTAATAACCTTTGTTTTGAAGAATCTAACTGCATTCGGTTATACTCGATTCAAATAAGTAACCAATGAGGCATCAGTCCATCCAAATAATAATTATATGTAACGATACTTTTCATGAGGTCATTTCCCGATAAGTATTCTCTTTAGCTGCTATTTTGTCAGTTTGCAACTCAAGTACGGGGGTGAGAACGCATGTTTTTGCTGCGCTGGAGCAACAAACAACAGAAAAAGACTCTCTGCGAATGACTTCATAACAACATTTTAACAGTATATTTTTGTAAAGCAGCTTTACAAATTTCATCTAATGTCTAATGAACCGAATGTCAACATGTGTTTTCAATTATTATGATTGCTGATGCAGCACATTATCGTGCGTCGTGTGTGTAGTGTGATGCTATTGGAATACACATACGTAAATCACTACCATCACAACGCAGCCATGCGGAGGATAGGAAAATTCCACGCCCCCCTCACATTTAATTTATCTTGTTCGATTATTGGTGAGAGCTACGTGATAAATTAGGACATTTATTTCCACTATGATGTTAACAAATGCGATGCTTTGTTCTGGTAATGAGTTGTCATTATTTCCACTTATTCCGGTAATGGTTGTCGCTCGTTGAAAACCAACAGCAACTGATCACCTTCTCCGCGTAATCGGCGCCCATCTTCACAGCAATTGGTGCACACATTTGTTTATACTGGACTTGATTATTTTGTTCGAGTTTTTTTTTACACCTTGAACTGGTTTTCAGTAGATCAATCACGGGATCGTAACGAGCTGAGCTGTTGGAAAGGGAAAACTCTTTTTTGACGCTGTTTTTAGTTGACGAGGGTCTATTAATTCTAGCTGGCTGTTCTATTCCCTCTACACCCACATGGTCTTGCATTTGTCTTAGATAGTCTTTTACGCTTCATATATCTGTTTTTACGTACGCTACTCCCAAATTCTCTTTGTCCCGGATTTCTGAGGGGTTCCAACTAAATGTGCGCTCTATTTAGTTTTTTAGCTGTACGACGGTCAATATTGTCATTTCAATGGTTCCATATCTACTATTTGTGTAGGGGGTGCATCTTCATTTGCACTTAATCTATATAATATTTGTGGGACATGGTGTTATTTAAACATGTATCATGATGCTTGAACCTAATGCGTGCTCCATGTCTCAACGTACACGGTCTATTAATTTTAGGAGTCTAGGTCCACTTCCAATTTGCCCGAACACACTTTTAGTTTTAGCTGTAAAACTAAAATTGTTTATTAATTCCATTTTGGCTTTGTCTGATTTTAGTCCCCATCCTAGCAATACGACAGTCTAGTCGTTTTTTAGAAAATAATTTTGATTTTTAACTATAGCATCTTAGCAGATGTAGGACTTTCAGTTGACCTATTTGTTAAATTAACACCCTATAAATGTACGATGCTCTATTGACAAGCAAACAGTTTTACTAAATAAATATCCTCTCTTCTGCTTTCAGCTGTATGAGATCAACGACGACCCCAAGAGAAAAGAGTTCCTGGACGACCTATTCAGCTACATGCAAAAGCGGGGTAAGTCTCACTCTTTCATTCACTTAGTGTTTCTCGAGCCTCGGTACTTAATTGCCCCAACAGTTTTTAATTAAGTGGGCGAACATGTACGGCCAACAAGTTGTTTAATTCAACGGACGTCAAGTTATTCTTGGCCGTGAACAAACCCATGTGATTAATCAAACTGGCCGTTGATATTGTGTAATTTAGAGATGTAAGATGTAAGCCATTATACACAGAGGAACGACCTTCGGGCATTGTGATAAACACTTGACATTAAATGGAATGGGTGAAACGTAAACATGTTTTCGACTATTGAAGTCGGGATTGTCAGTCGTATAGGATACGAATGAATATGATGGGAGGAGAATGGAGATAATATTGTTGGATGTCTCCTGGATGAAACGGTCATGCAGTAAAGTCAATGGTAAGTCTCCCTCCCTCATCGCTCTTGAGGAATTTCGTGAGTGGGCGTAGACAACCGCAATAAATTTTGTTTTATATCGCGTAACACTAAAATTGACGCGTTTTAATTGAAACCCACCACGTGGGGAGATTAAAGCGGTAGGTGGGTGACCGGGGCGGGGGGAGGGGGTCATATCCGTTTCTCTGTTTCGTTGTGTTGGTCTGCAATTAAAATTTAATAGGCTAGTTTTAGTTTTTCTGCATGGGTCCTTTGTTGACCACCAGATCACGTCGTTGTGTTTGGACGAGTTCTATAGCTCACGTATGATGGGATGGCTTTCAAGTCCGTACGTCGTAGCATTTAATGTACGTGTATTTCATTTCACGCTGGGGTGTAATGTAATTATAATTGCCTGGTGTGATTGGAATTATACAGCAGCGTGGCGCTCTGAACCCTGAACGGCAAATACTAGCTTCGTGTGCATGGGCGTACAAAACATGTCTATATGCTTTGTATAGACTGAAAATGCAACTTTCAGTGTCGAACATAATGTATCTTGTATCACCTAAATCAGCCAAATAAGAAGATATAGTGATTTCCAATGAGGGACATAATACAACTAATTATTTGCCTCGTATTGCTCATAAATCACCTCCTTGTTTGAATTTCAGAATCTCATTTGATGACAAGTTTCAATTCCAAGCCTTTTGAGCGGGTTTCTTATTATAGACTGAAGTAAAGCCCGACTTCAGTACATATATGAATTACTATTGAATGTTTGTTTTGTTTCTATGCCTTATATGCAGCTAGGTTCATCGAGACTATTCCTTTTTGTGTACAAAGTTAATACTGTAGATTCACTGCAGCACTTACCTCGTTTGTATAATAGAGTTGTAAATCGCCTGTTGTCATTCAAGGCGTCGACTACTCTTAAAACATGTGTAAACGTAGAGATCTTAGTAAATGGCATAAGTATATAAATCACCGTGGAAATGTGTTGAAGTATAGTAAAAGTAGTAGTTAGTAGTAGTTAGAAGTAGTAGTAGTAGTACAGTTTTTAAAGGTACATGAACAGATTTTGACTAAATCATTTGTAAGTAATATCGAGGACCGAATACCATCACTTTTGAGTGTACCTTTTTCTGATCAATTTTGAGTGAAGTACAAACACTTAGGTCTCTATTTTATTACTAAATAACAAAATAATATGTTTGGACTTATGTTATGTCAGACTTACGTAAGAGTTACTTTGTTGTAGAGCGGTGCGAAATAAATTTTGTATCACCAGATGTATTTTGCACATAGGCCTACATCTAGCATTGGAGTAATTTGATTCAGAAGGCAAACGATGTTGATTTATTGGGGGGAGGGGATTGTAAATGTAATATGTTGTTAATATGTCACTTCCTGTACAAGCAATTCGCAACTCTTTGTAATGAAAACGCCTCTTGGCAGTACGCCGGTCGATCGCCCGCCCGCTGCAGTGGCTTTTTATATCCATAGCTGCTCCATTCTGGCGGGAAACGTTTCCCATTGACAGGTTCGCGTTTTTTCACTGCCTTTGTCTGCGCTGATGAGACCGTTTAACTGCCGACCGCTGTGATCATCCTGGGCTAAGGAGTCTGGGCCCCGGATCTCTTCCGGGTGCTGGTCCAAAAACAAACAAACAACCAACTTAATTGGGCTGTATAGCAAAAAGATCCGCCGTAATCCTAGTTTTTCTAATGGAGCGCAAGTGCTGCACGCCAATACCTCCGGAAGTCTAGGTGAACATGATGGCACCTGGACTGCAGACCGATTGATATGTCACGCTGCATGGCTTGCGTAGCTCTACACTACACTATATAGTCTAGGTGAAGTGATGGCACCTGGACTGCAGACCGATTGATATGTCACGCTGCATGGCTTGCGTAGCTCTACGCTACACTATATAGTCTAGGTGACTGCAGACCGATTGATATGTCACGCTGCATGGCTTGCGTAGCTCTACGCTACACTATATAGTCTAGGTGAAGTGATGGCACCTGGACTGCAGACCGATTGATATGTCACGCTGCATGGCTTGCGTAGCTCTACGCTACACTATATAGTCTAGGTGAAGTGATGGCAGCTGGACTGCAGACCGATGGATATGTCACGCTGCATGGCTGGCGTAGCTCTACGCTACACTATATAGTCTAGGTGAAGTGATGGCACCTGGACTGCAGACCGATTGATATGTCACGCTGCATGGCTTGCGTAGCTCTACGCTACACTATATAGTCTAGGTGAAGTGATGGCACCTGGACTGCAGACCGATTGATATGTCACGCTGCATGGCTTGCGTAGCTCTACGCTACACTATATAGTCTAGGTGACTGCAGACCGATTGATATGTCACGCTGCATGTGCTTACGCTACACGTTGTCAACAAGGGCGAGGCTATCCCATTAGCCTTTCATCATTAATCATTCATTTCGTCGTCGCACCTTATACAAATGATCGCCTTGGATCGTGAGGCGTGATTGAATCAGGTAACGTCTAGACGAGAAAAAACGCCATCCATCCAATGTGCGAAACAAAACGTGTGCGCTGTTACTGTTTCCATGGGGACATTCATATGTAAATCTAGTATTTAACACGTGTGTTTGAAAGCCGATGTATTCGATGAAACATGTTTTCTTGATTGGATATAAGCGCTGAATGATGAGCGAGAGAGAAGGTGAAGTAATTCATCGTAAGGCGTAGGAGAAATAAAGAGAAGACCTCATTAGTATATATCATAGCCCCATATTAATATGCAGTGAAGGTTGTAAATTATAATATGTTGTTATTTCTAAGGCTTCAAGATTGAGAATTATTCATCAGCGTATTGTATGGTGCTCATTCAAATTACTATTCCCGTCAAAACCATTAATGACAAAACTTGAAATATCTACACGTTCTAACGAATAGAATAGTGAGACGTTGAAATCCATTTGATTCTATTTAACACGTCCTAACTGTAGTCCGCGTCTTTGTGGTGCAATGGGCAGAGCATGCGTGCGTGGTGGCCGTGACACAATCCGCAACCCCGTGCGGTTCAATGTGTGTGGGGGCGGGGGCGGGGGTACATCAGTGACTTGAGTAAAGACAACTAACTTCCCTGTGACCTGACATTAGGTTATTATAATCAATTTCTGTCTGGATTCCACTTGTTCGCTCTTGACTTTGTTCGTCCCCTGTAGGCAATCAGCAGCCAGCACCGATCTTCATGTAATGGTCTGTGACCCCTGACCCCTGACTACGGTTAATCATTTAATATCCACATGTTATTGGCAGGCCTGCCCCTAGCCCACCTTATGAATATTCTGAGTGATATGCTAAGGTGTGTGCGAGCACGTTCCCTCGTCAGAACAACCTCACGGACGACTTAGAAAAAACATAATAAGTTCAGAGCTAATCATTTCTCAATTCGAGTCCGGTGAATGATGAATCTGTTACAATAAAAAAGCAAATTGTCTAATTCACACATTATAATAAAATACGGACTCGATTGTTAGTTGTAACCCGCAGCGAGGGCAAACGATTGACGGGTGACCATATATATATATGTAACAAAGTCTTATCGCCGTCACCACTTGCGCTTGACGCGCGTTTTGACAGGAGTAACATAAGGGAGACCGGAAGACAGTGTTCCTTCGCAATAAGGCGCCCTTCAATGATCCGCGCGCCATCTCGATTAGCCTCAATGCACAAGTGTGTGTACTTCAAACCGATAGTATTTGACTATATAAATTCATTAATTGCCACTTCTGTGTGGTGGACCGCGTGTAGTTCATAGCCTAACATTCACTTGTGTTTCTTTTTCATCCAAGATGTTTTATGGCATTTTAATCCGTTAACCACCGCATCTCAGGTTAACAGGTCCACTTCCTGATCTGTAGATTACTGTGTTCATCTCAAGATCACTGGCATTCAGCCCCACTTATCGCTATTAACACCATTATCTCGAAGCAGTAATCATTGCACCCAGAGTCTGGCCAGAAGCAACTTTCTGCCAACGCTGGGCCCATTCGTCAACCGTAATTACTCCGGTGCTGCTGGTGCGGCCGCTGAATCATCGCAAATATCAATATCCACGTGAAGCCCCACTACTGATCTATGGGACACAAAGATTTCAGCCACGTTGATTTGATCAACATAGAGTGGGCGGGAGGGTTATTATTATATCCGCCACCCCCCCCCCCCTCCCCTCCCCCTCTCCTCTCCGCCGCCGTCAGTATATTTTGTGCTTGATCTCCGCCTAGCGGAGGCTCGTCGAACTAAGTTGGGAGTTCGGCGAGCCTCCGCTAGGCGGAGATCAAGTTGACCTTGGGCAAAATATATGCAAATATCTAGTTGGCAGTTTTTTTATAACCATGGAACGCTGTGTGACGCGTTGATAAGCGAACACGTGAAAGTTATAACTTTACCATAATCTTGAGTGGAAGGATATTTTACGAATATTACTGAATTTTTTATATGGTGGCTATATTTTTGTATTTGGGGGGGGGGGGGGGAGGGAGGGAGAGAGAGATGATTCCGTATAACTCCGTAAAACTGATGACGTGTTCTGACTGACGCATTTCAATCCACGGCTAGTAAGACTTGGTTGAGACTTGAGACAAGGTCCGAACCTTATGTTGTGGGACGTGCGATTCGAATCCCGCATGCAGTAGGCCTATGCATTGTCGTTATTGTACTTGATAGTGGTGTATAGTGGCGTTTTGTACTACCGGTACTCATACGTATCTTCTGGTCATGAACATCACACATTGCTAGCTGCATTAGACGATTTAGAACAGTGACATCAACATGATGGTTTAGAAACTCTGCATCAACCAAGGAACATTTTATATATATATATTATTGTGTATTACTATTAGTATATAATAGCCACTAGAAAATTATTAATCTTGCATGGTGAATTAAGTATTTTATACATTACAAAAAACCAATTAATCTTAACTCCAAGTGTTATTTATTGTATTACCCTCAACTACCCGAAGAAGATATTAATTACAAGCAATTAATTACGTTTACTTATTTACTACCCATCCTTGACAGTTATTAATAAGTGAATGTTTTCCTTATCAAAGAATGTTTAAAACGTATTTAAAAACTCGTTAAGCAAGGTACTTATTGTCCGTTAATTATAAACGATTTCTCAATCTCATATTGCCACTAATAGAACTACATCATCTACATCCACAACGGTTGGTATTTATAGTGTTTTTCTTTTTATTCAGCGTTTTCTCATTTTAATTCATTAAGAGCGAAGGATACCTCTACGTCAAAAACCGCAGAAAATTTTCATTTTTTAACTATATCTCAAGATTGAAACACAACATCAAAAATCTGAGACTACATAGCGCTGTGGTTTGGTACTCCCTACACACTGAATGATAAATGTATTTAACGTTATCATTAGTATGACTGTGATAACGATTTATTTAAATTACTAAGGAATTACTTATTACAGTCATACTGATGATAACGTTAAATACATTTATCATTCAGTGTGTAGGGCTTACCAAACCACAGCGCTGTGTAGTCTCAGATTTTTGATGTTGTGTTCCTATCTTGAGATATAATTAAAACTTGAAAATTTTCTGCGGAATAACCATAGGAAGAGAAAGAGTGAGTTCACTATCAACAGTTGATGATGACTAATGCAATGAAGTATGCCTAACCTTGAATATAATAATAACTACGGTAATTAACACACAAAACATGCGTAAAAGAGTGCATGGACATAATAATATGAGATCGGTATGAACTAGTTACGTTATGGCTAGTATATTCTTTCTACATGCTTCTATACTTGTCCCGAAACAACTTTACAGATGCTTTTATAGACGAGCGGTTCGTAAAATAGCCAGCCATGCAGGGAGCCCCAATTTTAAATACCGATTGCTGATTGGTCACGAACCACTCATCCATCTATGACAAGCACATCGGTGTGTCGGGTGGCCCAAGACACCTTACACATGCTTTAGTCACGCGAGGCACTCGTAGCCAACCAGCGAACCGCCCGAGACAACCCCGCGCAAATACCGATTGCTGATTGGTCACGAACCACTCATCCATCTATGACGAGCAAATCGGTGTGTCGGGTGGCCCAAGACACCTTACACGTCATGCTTTCGTCACGCGAGGCACTCGTAGCCAACCAGCGAACCGCCCGAGACAACCCCGCGCAAATACCAATCGTTGATTGGCTATACGAGCCCCTCGCCTGTGACAAAAGCATACGTAAGGTAGTCTTGGGACAACTATACTATCACTGATACTATGTTCCTGCCGACAGCCCGATGTAGGTAAGCTATTCGTCGTCGGCCTCAATGCCTTGTTGGAAACCTGCCGTAATGGAAGCATGTTCTCATAGCTCCACCTACAACTAAAAACCGATGTTTTAGTAGCTAGTCATTATTTAATTAATTCAAGTCCCCCATAACGCGTGCACTGTAGGTCGGTCTTTGTGGTCGCTCTTGCAGCGAGTGGACTGGGCTGTCAGTGGATGGGAGGGATCGAGTGCACACGATCAAACAACATCTACCTTTCATGATTATATTCTGTCCAGTGAACGCGCGCGAGTGTCTAATGATACTCGTGCTAGATCGATCGGGGAGGCATTAATTGGCGGCTCTTTAAAGTTCGCTTTGCTCTTAGCGTTGCACATCATGTAGACCTACCACAAGCGTAACTTGCACGTAACCATACACAAATCAAGCCACGGTTACACCAAATACATATTTATATATTTTGTCTTCCCGAATATGAATGTAAGTATGAATAACATTCTGTAAATTGTATGCTAATGATCAGATGAATTATCATTGGTATCTTTTGTATACGATTTCGAAATAGAGTATATAATTATTTCGTCGTCGTTGAAATCTTGTAAATCTTGTTCCTTGCAAAATAGGGCAATGCTAGGCATTATCTGGTATAATTTTTAAACGTAGGCTTTACTCATTTATTCCAGTGAGTGGATAATAACATGTTATGTGAAACGCGTCAGTGCTTTATCTAAAATTATGGTAAATAATACATACACATTGAGGTTATATACAAAATAATAAGACAATACGCCATTATTCTACTATAATTAGTCTTGTGACACATAAAATCCAGTACGCCAACAATATAATATATTTATCTAAACAAGATATGTATGTTTTTAACAAATTTCTTTCTTTTTCGTCTTACAGTTGAAGGCTGACATTTAGAATACAATGCATTGTTGGCCACACCAAATATTAGGTCAGTTTGTGAAATGAACTAATGTAAAACTGTTGCCCGCGTCTTTTGCAAAAATAATCACATAAAATCTAACCGAGAGTAAAATCAATTGGAACAGTTTGAACTGATTGCAACTTCGAACACTTGCATCTAATTGACTCTTTCCTCCACGACTATCACTAGTTCACTACCGATAAACATAGTGTGTGTTTTCCGCTTTCCTGATAGTTTAGTATACCGAATGGAAATAAGTAAACCACTATAAGTGATATAATAAATATTACGTGTTTCCTGTCTTACTGTACCAAACCATCTCAATGGTTTTGAAATATTGGTGGTGTGTAGTCAATACTGTCGTTCCATGGATCAGCTAGCGTGTAGCTATCAATTTACATCAATACAATGACTAAATCACGCAATTATATATGGACGCTAAAAATATATCTTGATAGTTGAGGAGATATGGAAGTCCACTTTGTCACACAACACGTAAGACCGCATGTTGAGGTCACATAATTTCTACAAATCACCGAGTAAAAATGTTTGCTCTTGAAATAACCACGACTCTAAAAGTATAGCACTCTTTGACGGAGGAGACCAAGCAACTATCTAGAAAAATGTCAAACTTAAAAAAACAAACTAAAAATAGCATTTTTTGAATCAAGTTTTTTCAATCAAAATTTATGTACGTACAACATAAGGAAAACTCGCTGAGCGACTTTTCGTGAACGGATCAAGAATGAGTCTTTAGAGTTCAGAGCAACCTCATCTTTTCACAACAGCCGGAGCTTTGTTTTCGTTGTAAATCCCTTGAGCTCCCCCCCCCTACCGGCAACATCCCTTGCACACACCCCATTGAATAAGGGTGTTCTGTACACGTATGCTAACTTTAGAGTGAGAAAAGGGAGAAATCTTCCAAAAGTAGTTTACGATGTCTCGGCTACAGTAGCGAGCGACCCTGGCGATTACTTTGGCGTGACGCAGACAAACTGTTTGGAATCTTCTCTACACTTTATATTCATCCGTCTACTCCAATCCCTTGAAGTAAAAACTTAGAAATAAATAGCGATCGCAGCTTTCTTAATATAAATCTTTGGGACCTATAACTCTATAAGCTTACATCTTTAGCATTTAGCACAAGTATTTGTTTTTGGTATTGTTTTACTTTTTAAACATATCATGACATTGAAACGACGCATGCTAACTTCTTTCTACGGGTTTCCTTATTCCATTTCCTCGGGAAATGTATGATAGCTACTTGTATCTATGTGTGTTTGCGGTCGCTGGAGATTATAAATGATTGTTAACCACAATATGGAACTAAAATCGAAACTTTATACACATTTAAGAAATATGCCAACGTGCGTTAGGTCACCTGAAAGCGGAATTCTTTCCAAATTAGATTAAGCCACGTGGCTTTACACTCAAGACAGGCAAATATGTAAAATATTTGTGGCTGCGCCAAATGGGGTCCCCAAACAGTAACTTTTAGTAACTTCCTAATTAAATAAGTATTTCTTTGGTTGGTTATTAGTTCCGTAAGATATTCCTTTACTGCGGAGAACTGTTTCAACTATCTGAAGTAATAGATGGTGAAATTAAATTATGCTGGAGTGTCCACAGCAAAGATAGTAAGATATGTTGTGGCTCAATACGCAATAAATAAATAAATAAATAAATAAATAAATAAATAAATAAATAAATAAATAAATAAATAAATAAATATACCCTGTCGGGTGGTCCACAGCCTCGTAAAAGATGTGTCAAATTATTAGTTGTTGAATTCCCCCCGCTGAGCCCGTTGTCTGGCACATAGCGCTCGGCCCGCTCTGCTCTCCACCCAGCCAGCGTCGTGGCAAGACGCTGTCACGAGGCCGCTCGGCCCGCCCTGCTCTCCACCCAGCCAGCGTCGTGGCAAGACGCTGTCACGAGCCAGCGTCGGGCAAGACGCTGTGACGTGGCCGCTCGGCCCGCCCTGCTCTCCACCCAGCCAGCGTCGTGGCAAGACGCTGTCACGAGGCCGCTCGGCCCGCTCTGCTCTCCACCCAGCCAGCGTCGTGGCAAGACTGTGACGAGGCCGCTCGGCCCGCCCTGCTCTCCACCCAGCCAGCGTCATGGCAAGACGCTGTCACGAGGCCGCTCGGCCCGCCCTGCTCTCCACCCAGCCAGCGTCGTGGCAAGACTGTGACGAGGCCGCTCGGCCCGCCCTGCTCTCCACCCAGCCAGCGTCGTGGCAAGACGCTGTCACGAGGCCGCTCGGCCCGCTCTGCTCTCCACCCAGCCAGCGTCGTGGCAAGACGCTGTCACGAGGCCGCTCGGCCCGCCCTGCTCTCCACCCAGCCAGCGTCGTGGCAAGACGCTGTCACGAGGCCGCTCGGCCCGCTCTGCTCTCCACCCAGCCAGCGTCGTGGCAAGACGCTGTCACGAGGCCGCTCGGCCCGCCCTGCTCTCCACCCAGCCAGCGTCGTGGCAAGACGCTGTCACGAGGCCGCTCGGCCCGCCCTGCTCTCCACCCAGCCAGCGTCGTGGCAAGACGCTGTCACGAGGCCGCTCGGCCCGCTCTGCTCTCCACCCAGCCAGCGTCGTGGCAAGACGCTGTCACGAGGCCGCTCGGCCCGCCCTGCTCTCCACCCAGCCAGCGTCATGGCAAGACGCTGTCACGAGGCCGCTCGGCCCGCTCTGCTCTCCACCCAGCCAGCGTCGTGGCAAGACGCTGTCACGAGGCCGCTCGGCCCGCCCTGCTCTCCACCCAGCCAGCGTCGTGGCAAGACGCTGTCACGAGGCCGCTCGGCCCGCTCTGCTCTCCACCCAGCCAGCGTCGTGGCAAGACGCTGTCACGAGGCCGCTCGGCCCGCCCTGCTCTCCACCCAGCCAGCGTCGTGGCAAGACGCTGTCACGAGGCCGCTCGGCCCGCTCTGCTCTCCACCCAGCCAGCGTCGTGGCAAGACGCTGTCACGAGGCCGCTCGGCCCGCCCTGCTCTCCACCCAGCCAGCGTCGTGGCAAGACGCTGTCACGAGGCGGCTCGGCACGCTCTGCTCTCCACCCAGCCAGCGTCGTGGCAAGACGCTGTCAGCTGTCACGACGCCGCTCGGCCCGCCCTGCTCTCCACCCAGCCAGCGTCGTGGCAAGACGCTGTCACGAGGCCGCTCGGCCCGCTCTGCTCTCCACCCAGCCAGCGTCGTGGCAAGACGCTGTCACGAGGCCGCTCGGCCCGCCCTGCTCTCCACCCAGCCAGCGTCGTGGCAAGACGCTGTCACGAGGCCGCTCGGCCCGCTCTGCTCTCCACCCAGCCAGCGTCGTGGCAAGACGCTGTCACGAGGCCGCTCGGCCCGCCCTGCTCTCCACCCAGCCAGCGTCGTGGCAAGACGCTGTCACGAGGCCGCTCGGCCCGCCCTGCTCTCCACCCAGCCAGCGTCGTGGCAAGACGCTGTCACAAGGCCGCTCGGCCCGCCCTGCTCTCCACCCAGCCAGCGTCGTGGCAAGACGCTGTGACGTGGCCGCTCGGCCCGCCCTGCTCTCCACCCAGCCAGCGTCGTGGCAAGACGCTGTCACGAGGCCGCTCGGCCCGCCCTGCTCTCCACCCAGCCAGCGTCGTGGCAAGACGCTGTCACGAGGCCGCTCGGCCCGCCCTGCTCTCCACCCAGCCAGCGTCGTGGCAAGACTCTGTCACACGTGGCGACTTATTACATTGTTTTATCGCCAACAGGTGTCGTAATCGCTGCCATTACAACTCAGTACATTGTATTCGCACTTGCAAGTTTTAATAATAAACAAATCAAGCTATAGCCTTGAGTGGATCACGTGCACGGGCTCCAAGCGTGACACTTGCCACGATCACAATGGCCCATTAATTAGGCTATAAACGTCGACTGCAGTAATCGACGACTGCAGCAACGCAGTCGCAGAGGGTATAAACATTTTAGAGTTTACTATGAACACAACTCGCCTTATGTTATTTAGCCACTGGGCGAGTTAACTACTGCACTGCAGAGTAATTTGATATCTGGGGTGCGTTTATTTTCTGACCACTCAACAATCTACAGGCTTTGGTCACTTTGTGGGTCCTAAAAGGTAGGTCTACTAAACAGCATGGTATAAGAAGAAACTCAATGGTATAAGAACATTTGCGTATATAATGTGGAGGGACCAGCATGTTTTTTTTAGTATTTTTATAGACAGCTTGACGTGGTGACTCATTATAATTAGGCTAGACTGTTTACTACTTTCGTTGAAACGGTGTTACTGTGTTATATAAATTCACTGCGAGAACGGTACTAATTATTCCATTGTAATTAAGCGAGCGAAGCGAGCGTTTCCACTTGACTCTTATGGCACTTCATTCTGTTTTTTTTTTATGTCCGTCGATAGCGGTCGAACGGAAAGTCTGATCAACTTGAAATTTGTACCATCCACAAGCCTCGATGTGGATTGAAGGTGTATAGTTTTGAGGCAAAATCGTTCGAAAAGTTACAAAGTTACACCATAGTTACTGCAAAATATTTTTCTGAAACAAAATGGCGGCAAAATGTGAGATAGCCAGATTTTTCTACAGATTTTTCCGGTCACGAATATGTTAATGTAATGGCGGTCTGATAAATATTGGCAAAGTTACACAAAAGTTACTCGAAAATATATTTCTGAAACACAGTAACAACAAAATGTGAGGTGGCTATCTTATAGTAAATTTTTGTCCGGTCACGAATATACTAATGTAAACGCGATCTGATACATATTAGAGGCAGAAATTACATTTCTATTGCTGTCAATAACTGTTAGTAACGGTGGTGGACCGCGGCGAAAACATGACAGCGAAAATTCTTAGCAACGCACATTGCACTGCATCCAACAATGTCGGGAAGTATAATATTTTTATTTATTAATTATTTGTATTCATTACAAAAGTGAATTGAATAGGGGTTGGCAGAAAAGAGCACAGCTCCAAACACACAAGAGTGACTGCCAACCCATACTAAAATAACTTAAAATCTAAATATATAAATGAACATAATACAAAATACAAAATACAAAATACAAAACAAAAAACATGAAAACATAATATGAATGAAAATATAATTATAAGACAGAACTGTTAAAAATGAAGTAAAAAAGAATAAAAAAAAAACAAAATTTACAAAACAATGTTTAAAAAATGCTCCGTTAAAGACGCTTTGAATAGCTATGGAAATTAGAAAAATTGTTGCAATGCGCATTCTTGAATTGTTGTTAATTATTGTTGTTTGTATTAGCATTGAAATCGTTTCGCCAGAAAGTTCGTAGATATTGACGCGCTCGCTTATCAACGCGTCAAACAGAGCGTTTTCCTAGTAACTAAGTAATAGAACATTATTGCACAGCAAGAGGCAAACAAAAAAAAAACGGTTGAAATTTCTTGTTGAAGTGTCAAAACTTAAACTACCTTTATGCAGTATGTTATAGTTGCACCACCAACTTACCACCCGTTTCATGCACGCTGTTGCAACGAAAATCAAAATATTCGTGGCATTCTTTTATCATTCAAAAAGGTGGTTTAACGCTTAGTAGAATGCACTGACCTCATTATTTGTCAAGAATTTCCAGGTGTGCAACGTATATTATATGTTCGTAAATTACCATTAATGAACCTGTTACAAGAAGGAACAATACAGAACAAAAACGGCAGGAAAGTATGAAAATGAAGTTACGCATAATGGGGCCACTTTACAGGGCAAACGCCCCAACACAAAGGGCCAAGTTGATGCGCGTAGAACCGGCGCATCCATTCCTGTTTGATGACGTCACAAGACATGATAGAGTGGAGCCCCTATAGTTCTTAACGATCCCCTATGACCGAGATGTGAACCATGAATGGACCGTTCTTGTCGAACGTGAAGCGTTGATTGCAGCTGCGTCTGTTTCTACGATGCGAGACGTGCGTATCCCGTGTTCTTGCCACTTTATTACTCAACTTTCCGCGCCCCGTAGGTCTTTGTCTCTCGGACATACCTGCAACAATTAGTCATAGCAAGAGAACGGAACTATTGTCAGGCTAATGCGACGATAAATTTCATGTTATATTATTGTGACACTGAACAATACACTCTGAGGTCATTAGTGCTGCTGAATGTTGAATACCCGCTCATCGCGTAGCGTAGACGTTTGCTTGACTTTCAATCAGCCAGGTAGCCAACTCGCAACACCTAATAGATATGTTGACTGCCTTAACGTGCTTCAAGGTACCTTTTATTATTTCAACAAAATAATACATTATTTAATAACTTTTTTTTTACAAAATAATACCGTTTGGCCAAGAAATACCTGGGAAAAATACATCAATACACTCTCAACTTTAAAATAGCGAAAAAGTCAAACAGTATGTACATTATGTACATCTTCGGTGCTTGATTATATGGATAGATTTGTAAAGGAAACCCTAAATACGTTTAAAAACACAATATATATATTACATATTTCATAAACTATAAAATGGTCCATGACTTTCATAAGCAAGATAGACTACAACTAAGAACTGAAAATAGAGGAAAAATACAATGCATATAATTTGTAAGATCTTATAAAATAACGCGTTTTGGCATTTTTTGTTCAGATTCTTTATAAATGGTGGTGAAAAGCTTCATGGCACCTACTTATTCATGGTTTTAAGTTTTTGAACATTACGTCGCTATTTTGGAGGCGATTGTGTTTCCCACATATATTTCTGATATATCACAAATATTTCACAGATATTGGCTAATAAGTAATCGTTCTAGGACGACTTTTCCAATAATTTTCATTTTCACAATTTCCATTTAAGTGTGACTTTGTTTTCTAAGCGCGCTTGTGCTTAGGGAGGGATCTGAGCTAGTATTGCTACTGCTGCAACTTGTCACTTTCACGCATGCGCAAAACACAAGGTGTATATGAGTATGACGATTTAACTAACTTATTAATGATAATACACAATTATTGCAAGAATGAGAGTAATTTTATAACCGGAGGATTTAGTGCTGTTGTAAATGTTGACTTGCTTCTGTAATCATTTTTGTTTTTAAAACTACAATCTCCAATTTTTTAAACGTGTTCGTCCATGAAATCCCCAAAACTAAATTACAAATTGTTTATTTTAATTTTCAAACAAACCTTTATTCACGCGAATGATTAACAATTTTAAATAAAATTGCAACCTAATTTCAACCATTAGAATTAATATATTATTTTGGAAGTTGGAACACATTTCTTGGGTACGCGATATCGTGACAAACATATAGTATAATCTTACGTAATTATTTCTTGCTGACTCATGGATGTTGACGAAATAGTCTGTGATTAATTAATGATGTGGCGGTGGTGGGAGTATTCCGTGAAAGCCAAATGACTTGCTGTGTGTGTGTGTGTTTTGTTGTTTTGTTTGTACTACATTTGTCGCCCAGAGACCAAACAGATGTTATATTTCGACGAGTTTTTGTGAAAATCCGTTGTAAAGTTTAAAATGTGCTATAACATGAGGAGGATGAAGATTATCGGACCGCCACTGTGTGGAAAATGCTATGTGGAAAATTGTAGAAGTAAATCGCTGATCGGAATAAACAAGATGCTTTTTGTATCATGTTGTGTTCAACATTTTTAGTCAGAACTTTAGTAGTACACAGATATAAAATGTATAAAGGGAAGCGAAAGTTCGTTGGGCCTATAGTGATTAATTGAATGAATGAATTAATTAATTAATTAATGCCAATTTATGTTATAAAATTACTGTTAATTCTGTTTTAATAACTTCATTTGATTGTCCACATGTACAAATATGTTTCATAATTGAGTATACCATATTGTTAAGCGTCCACACTTAAAACTACCAGTTTCCAGGCGCGCAGACATCTTTGAATTTGATTCCTTGGAATATTCTTCTTTTTGAGTCAATAATATTTCCGGATTTGACCGAGCGGCTTTCGTAGTTAATTTAGTAAATATACAAATATTGTACATTGGGTTCAGATTTGAACTTTTTTAAGTATTTGTTCCCCCTTTTACTGCAGGGTGGAACTTATTTTATGTTGTCGTTTTTTCCTTATTTTTTTGAATGACTGTTAGGTCATTGCGATTTGCGTGTATCAATTCCAAAATGTCAAACGTTTATTTTTGCTCGAACATTGTAGTTTCATTTAATTAGTTCCTCACAATTATTCATATATTTAGTTTTTAGTTCAGCTTGTTAGGTTCGAATAAAACGTTATTGTTCTTCCTACCTGAGTTTTAGTTTTTTAATGGAGTAAGTACCCAGTCTTTGCTACAGGCGAACTATATGCACAGTGTGCAAACCTATTCCCCTTGTTGGGCCTCGTAATTATGCCTTGAACCATAATGGTACCACCTTCGAAGTTCAATTATTTACATTTATTATATAGTAATCCATAATTATCAAGTTTTGTTGTATGTAATTTTTGTTTTGTGCGGCGCGGTATGCGGAGTGGCTGGTGGTATGCACGCAACTTGCGCTGCCGTGCACTGCGGGCGCTGTTTGTTCATTTACACGAATACATATTATTTGATATTGAAAGCAAAGCGTTTTTACGAAGGTCTTGCAGATGGTCGGCAAATTGGTTTAATGACAAACATGAAATTTGGTGATCGTGATAGCCTCAGAGTGATATAAAAAGTTGGAGGAGCCGTTAGTATTGGTTAGCGCAACCGGCATGAGGTTGATGCTGTCGCGTGTGGTATGCGTCCATCTGTCACTTGGTGGAGCTAGACCGGTGGGCGCATGCGCGTTGTGACGTACGACAACTGGACAAGACAACGATACGTTCATTCATTCATCGTAATGCGCTGGTTTCCTTGGAACCAAATATTAAAAGTGAATGGTATGTTTATTTATTTATTTATTTATTTATTTATTTATTTATTTATTAATTAATTTATTTATTTATTTATTTATTTATTTATTTATTTATTTATTTATTTATTTATTTATTTATTTATTTATTTATTTATTTATTTATTTATTTATTTATTTATTTATTTATTTATTTATTTATTTATTTATTTATTTATTTATTTATTTATTTATTTATTTATTTATTTATTTATTTATTTATTTATTTATTTATTTATTTATTTATTTATTTATTTATTTATTTATTTATTTATTTATTTATTTATTTATTTATTTATTTATTTATTTATTTATTTATTTATTTATTTATTTATTTATTTATTTATTTATTTATTTATTTATTTATTTATTTATTTAGTATTTATTTATTTATTTATTTATTTATTTATTTATTTATTTATTTATTTATTTATTTATTTATTTATTTAAAACACGTGTTTGTTCGTGACTATCCTGACTACAGGGAATAAACGTGTCTCAGCTCGACCGACTCGAGAGATCGCCTACTCGATTCCCACCACCGGCAATCCTACTTGAAGGGAAGTTCCCCAGTAATAAAGACACCATGTAATGTTATGTCGCTATCAGGATACGTAACGTCTTACGCAACTCCTCCCATTTTCGAACATAACTCATTTCTATTTGCCCGTACGTCTTATGTGGGGTTTACAAACCCTAACGCAGTACGCAGCGTAAGACAAAAGAGATCAAATAGAAATGTATCCTATACGAAAAGGGGAGGAGTCGCGTAAGAAGCTCCGTTGCCTGATTGGGCAACGACGTAACGCGATTCGCGGCGTTGGACCCATAAAAACCCAGCATTACGCTGCGTATTTCTTACGCCAGCGTAAAGGCTTGTGAAGTGCACAATATGTAGGATCAACCATGGACGTGTAACTAATAAAAGGTTTACCAGCACATTATGAGGGGAACTGAACATGATTTACGGTTGTTTTGTATTTATCATTGAATAAGTGTATCCAATAATGCATACACATGGACACTATTCTGCTGTAGACAAATTACCACCTGCGAGCAGTCTTTGTGTGACTTATCGGTCCCTATTCCTGTGTCCACTCTGGTGACTGTTTGTATGTAAACTAACTAAAGATTTTGGTGGCATAATGAGCAACAACAGCACATGGCAAACTTACTCTTTTTGTAGTGGCGGTTAAGATGGGCAATGCGCATTTACCCCACTTTCATACCTGCGCAATGCACACGTTGTATAGGTTGATTTGAGTCCTCTTAGCGAGATAGGGCTATTTAGATAAAGATTTAATCAAGTCATATATGCCTGCTGTAGCCTGTCACATGACATTATTTGTCTTATATTCACTGGATAAATACTTCAAATGTATGTACATTAAGCTTTTTTTTTACCTTACGTGTTCAGAATAGAAGAGAGACGTTGTGAAAAATTCTTACAAACGTAGGAAACAGTAACCACTATGAACTCAACAAAAAAGTTCGTCCAGGCAACCGACAGACATTCCTAAATAACGGCAGATATAGGAAGATCAATGTTGATTGCCAACGATTTATATCATAATATTTTAGAAACAAATAAATAAAAGAAAATTTAGCAACAGTCTGGCAATTGCAGTTCCTACCTCAATAGAGCGACCTTCTACACTTTTTTTTATTATTATAGGAAAGTAATGTATTACTATTGAATCCTTATTTACGTTTTTAATTATTTTAATTATATGGACGTAATGTAGGTACTACTATTGAAACCTTATTTTCGTTATTTAGTTCACACACCATTTATATTTAATAATTTAATTTCAGTTTGTACCCAATATTATAATATACCTAAATGTAATCCAGAAAATGAACCATAATTTTTAATTTCATTTGATAAGATTTTCTCGCCTCACTTTGACGATCGTTTTTGTAGTAACTCGTTGAACAAAACAAAACACCATAAAGTATTTTCTTCTGTAGTGGTTTCTATGATTAACATTGCCATGGTTGTTTTTCAATTCCCTCCCCCCCCCCCCCCCCCAAAAAAAAAATGTTTTTTCGAAACATCCTCAAACACAAGGCTATTTAAATTTTATAGGAGCATGCAACCTTGCACACAACGATTATGACATTATGTGCCTTCTCTATTATTGTCAAGCATTCCATGTGATGTAAACCACAAGTTTACAGAACATATCACACTATTTGAAAAACTCGATTTAAAAGTTCCTTAAATGATAACGTTATTATATGTTTATAACAATTATTAAAAGTGAGCACGTATGATTTCCGTATACGTGCTACATTTCACACCGCTCACTATTTTTAGCACAGTCACAACGCTATAGTATGTTTTAGACACGTACTTGTAGAAAATTAATTTTGAAAGTTGATAACGTATTTTACAATTCGTGTTATTGATGAAATGTCGATCGTTGTGTAATTACCTACGATATTTTTCTCAATATCAACGATTTTGTAATATCCCAAACAAATAAGCGTTCAATAATATAATAATGTTATGGTTTGGTGGGATTATATGACAAACTTGTAACTCTGTTTCATCTGTATAAACGGCACCCGAATCTGAATGTATGCAATGCTCATTGTAGACGTGCAAAATGGAGCAAAGTGGGGTGGTTCAAGTCGATTGTAACGTAGAGGCTCTCTCAAGGTTCAGCCTGGAGGGAAATACTAATTGGAAAAATAACTTGCTCGTCGTTTCAAATGATGCAAAATTCATGTAGATTTCCTTGCGAGTACTTGGTAAAGTGCACGAGCTATATCCCATGACCTGTGAAGTGTTTCCGTCACTTTGACCTCCAGGTGTCTAGAAAACAGTTGTTTACCCCCCTTGAAGCCTTATTTTATTCATAAGAAGGATTACATCCAAAGTATATACACGATTTGTTAATGATTATCTAATACTGCTACTTTAAAAAAAATAATTTAATATATAATTGCTTAATAATTATTTGATATTGTTGTGGCATTTAAAAGAAGTTAATTTCTATTTACCAACAGTTTCTAAACATGAAATAAATATGGTGATGAGAGAGGACATAAAAACCCAGACAATTAACTAGGTCAACATATCAGTACGGCTGAAATTTCGGATTGTTGAGGGGAAGAAAGGGAGAGGAGAGTATGATAACACGGCCTAAACCTCTTTAAGTTTCTTTTCATACTTAACACGGCTAATCGAAACGATCTGCTTATCCAGCAATTAGATGGGGGCATATCTTGCTCTAGAGTCTAGACCGAACCCAGCAAACACAAATCGTCACGTCGGCACCGAAACGGCATTCAGTTTTCTTTACTGGGGATGCCGGACCGTTAACACAGCACGTCACCGGATCGGTGAAAAAGTGTCCCATTTGATGTTAGCGATCCAGTAGCGGGTTGCGGCAGCAGATCGTCAGTGAAACGTTAGATAATCGGTATCAAAGCAACTACGTTATATCGTCAACCCGTCAACGATCCGGTGTTGTACCGGCGACAATCGGCACATTCAATTCCCAGCTCACCGTTGCTACTTCGGCAGTAAACCGGCAGTGCTACAGTGCCGTATAGGTAAACCAGTACCCCCCCCCCCCCCCCCCCCCCTGTGATTGGGATGGTCTTTTAGGTGAAATATTTGCAACATACACCATAATTATGATATACAATTTGCAATTTATTACACAAGTGAAATACATGTTACCTCAATCAATACAACGCATACATCAATACAATACACATACAACGTACAACACATAGCGAAACAAAATAAAAACACATCATTAATCCTCAAGTTGAAAATTACCAGTAGGCTTATTTAGGTGTCAGAAATATTGCGTTAAAAAAATTAAAACAAACAATAACAAACAAAAACAAACAATAAAATACAAATGTTCTTCACATAAAATAAAAATAAAAAGAAACAAGTCCTCGACAAAGCATATCACTATAGTTTAACTACTATCAGTCCAGGCCCTAGAGTTTTGTCAAATAACAATATAATAAATTAGGGCATAAAATAAAAATGAAAATAAACAAGTCCTCAACAAAGCATATCACTATAGTTTAATTACTATCAGTCTATGCCCTAGAAGTTTGTCGAATAGAAATAATAAATTAGGGATGCACACGATAATCGATATTATCGTTCGATATTTGATAGGCCCTATTCAATAAAATTTCAATTATCGATAATAAAAATACTATCGAATGGTTTGTTTTCTGAAAAGATACCATCTAAATACTGGCACACGTGCCTCGTAATTATGTGATAACTCTCAACAGTGTCACATGAGATGTGTCCAAGCAATATAGCTATATCGTTATGCGCTCGGTTAGGCGACGTTATACCACGGAATCTGTAAAAGATTGCTTCGCGTGTTTGAAAACATTATTGTTCCATATTATCATCGATAATTTTTATTTCATCGTTGTGTATCCGGATTCCTAATAAAATTTACATACCTATACTGTTCAGTGTTCAATACTGTGGCCTCAAATACAACATACTTGATCTTTGTGCATACATTACATAGAGACGGAAATATAATAAATTGCTTACATATCATAGACACAGATCGGACATAATGGAACAAGTACAATATTAATAACAAAATGTGAGAGAATAATCAGGAGTGAAATCACTAATTAATGATATGCATATTGATAACACTGAAAAGTAAGTTCTATCAACTTGAAGCTCCAGTGATTTTCACGTAATTTTTGTTTTACACGATTTTCAAGATTGAAACACACAACGAAGATTATCTAAGTCTATATATCACGAAAATCAACAACAGTGCACTATTTCTTGGGTTCGTAGTCGAGGAGGTTCATGTCATCCGTATGCCCTTCTACCTCGCTGCTATGCCCGCTGGCAATTTCGTATGCATTTTGAGAATCTTCCTGTCCTTCATTCTCTAGGACTACTTCTTGTTGTTGAAGAGCTGTTGTTTACACGGTGTCTCGTTCTTGTAGCTTTTCATACGTCCGCTGGTCTTTGCTTCGACGAAGCCAATATTTAACTTCATCCTCCACCATTTCTGATGTTACATCATTGTGTCCAGCATTGCGCCTTACTGCAACTAAAGAAACATACATTGAAATGAGAGCACACACATGCGCATGGAACATAAGGGTCTCAGGGTCCTGCCAGAACAATACACTGTTCAGCTGGTGATTATGACATGTGGTGGTAGATTCTGAAATAAAAACATTTGAGCCATAACATGAGTGTAAATATCATTGACTTGTTAATAATATTATGTACTTGCCATGTATAAAATTATTACTGAGTAGGCCTACAGTAATACTAATCTATAAAATTTAGTTCTAAAATGAACATGAGTATAAAATCATTGACTTGTTAATAATAATACTTGCCATGTATAAAAATATTACTGAGTACAGTAATTAATACTAATCTATAAAATTTAGTTATATGGTAAATTTAAAAAAAAAATGAGGATAGACAACATGCTTTTAATGGTAGAAATCACAATTGACACTTAGTGTTTAAGTCTGGTATCTTGCAGTTGGTACATAATTGATAAATGATCAAAGTAGAATGTCATGTCAGATTATATTAAGCCCACCTTGGTTTTTTGTTGCTAGCTTCTCCACTAGACGCAGTAACATTACTCCGGCATGAAGGCAGGTACCTGAAAATGAAGAAACATTAGCCTAACCTTCATCAGCCAGCTTACTTAACTAGCGAGTCATATCCATACATTATAGCCTATTTAATAAAGTAGGCTGGACTACTACATGATTAATTGGTTAGGCCTAGTTTAGCCCCACCCAGAAAGTTAGGTTAGGTAGGCCCTAGGCCTACCTAGCCCCAGGTTACTTTATTGGATTAGGCCTAGTTAAACATAAACCCGAAGCCTAGGTACAACATTGTTCACTTTGCAGAATTAAAGACTGTATTTCACAAATAGGATAGGCCTAGCCTGATCGTGTTTTATTAGGTTCCATGCCATATAGGCCTAGCCTAGGCATGTGCTTGTGCAAGGCGGCGCAACTTGCACTAATCTAGCCTGAGGCCTACTCATGTTTTGGATATTAATTCACCCCAATATAATTTTTGAAGCAATGTATAATATAGTACATAATTGTCTTACCTTAACGCTTCTTTCGAGAAATGCAAATGCAAATTGCAGGACACTGACACTGGACACTGCAACCCAATGCTTCCTTCCACATGCGATGCGTGTTGCGACTGCGTTGGCGACGAATTTATCTTCCACATGCAGAAATGTGTCGCCGTTCTGGTACCGAACTGCTGCCGGATTGTCATTACCGCTACGGCACTAAACCGTCGACAGTTCGGTAGCGAACCGGCAGTCAAATCAGCGTTGATACGTATGTTCGACTTAAGTGCCGGATCGGTTACGATCCGGCGCCGGGTTACAACGCATACAGCAACATGACCGATGACCAGAAAACCACGGTGACGATCCGCTGCCGGAACGGCAGTCAATAAATTAGGCTATCGGCACCCGGCAGTAAACCGGCATTGGTGGTAGCGATCCGGCAGTGGTTCGTTACCGAATCGCATTTTTGTGTTTGCTGGGAATGCTGTGATTGCCCGCCAATCCATACGTTGTTGTGGCGCGTGATGTCGGTACACGTATAGGCTCTAAAGTTTGCCATGGGCCTCTTCTTAGAACATTGGCAATGACACCCACGTTTAGGCCTATACGAGTACAACTTTCAATCCAAATCGAATCCGGCTTCGTGATGATTATGCGCGGGGCAGCACGCGACGTTGCCAAACTACTACAGGTGGCCATTACTGGCGAGTACAATGCACGTTGTGGTGGTTTCTATGTGAAAACTGAATAATTAGTGGTGTTTCAGCAATTAGGGACGAATCTGTTCAAAACTTTTGTATTATATGGTATTTACGATATAGAATCAAAATCTGGTTATAAAAATTGTTCAGTATTTGTGCCGATCTTTTGAATGCACATCGTGCATGGAATGAGTTTATATACAAGTCGGTCTTGTTTCGTTTATTCTTGTTTAACTGCCTTGTTTGCATATATTGGTCCGTGTTTTAGATTTAAAAAATTGGCTGCACTAGAAACACTCAGCTACAGTTACCAGTGCAGGACACGGAACACGATTTCTATTGCTCACTAAACATTTTTTTATAAGTATTAATAATTATATGAATATATTAAAATATGTAGGCTTTCGTGGCCCAGGTTAATTTTATTAATATATTTTATATGCGTATAATGTAGATCTAGTTATCAGGAACATCTCTGAGACAATAATTTTTTAAAGGAAGGAAGTTTTTATCTAATTTACACTTGTTTTAAGATATATTTTTTCTTATTATCTAATGAGTAATAGCATCGGCAGTGTGTTGTGGTATATATCTGTATCCCCCTTGGCGAATAAGGTTTCATAAAATATGAAAGTTACACGGTGGTCTTTATTAATATGCATTTATTATTTATATAATCCTGTAGGTCCTGCTAACGAAAATATGTATAGGTCTATCGTTTGAGTTTACAAACTATAAAGCTACTTAAGAAATTTACAATTTCCCTGTCTGCCACGAAATTCATTCCTTCCTTATGTTATTTATATTGATTATTGACATTGCCTGAATAAACGACATTCTAAAAAGTAACTGTTCAAAAGATGAAGGTGTCTTTAAAGAGTTTGTATTAAACATATTGATAACTATGGGAATATCACTGCTAAGTATTTTCCAGTACTAGATAGATTTGCATTGTATAATTAATCAGAATGTATGAAATGTAAAAACAGGAGATGACTTTACTGGCCAACATACAAGCACTTAAATTTATAATTGGTTGTATTGACACCAACTTTGTCTTTGTGCAACACCAACACTACTCAATGGATGGTAGTTACTTGGTACTTCAATCTTGAAGTAATATTTCTATTACGATATATTGCCTTCAATTTCCATAACGAAAAGTTTTCCTTGGTCGAGCCAACCACGAGCTACAACTGCTGCCAACATTGAATACAAACTAAGCCATCGCATTGTGCACAACAATGATAATCAATCAGTGTTATTATTATTAATCAATAAAGTATTAATCAATAAAGTGGTACCAAAGATTACGTGGTACTTTTTACTCCGTCTGACCCCGACATGAAGACTGGAATTGTTGATGAAGCTGTCTCCCATGTAGTAGGTATAGGGTATAAGAGCTACTATACCCCAACACAATATACAATTACTGCTATGTTAGATTATATGGTAACAATAATGTTATCTTATATCGTTCTCTCTGTACGTTAGCCTTAACCATTATGATTCACGTTTGTCTTACATAATATACTTATTTTTTAGCTGTTGTGTATGCACGGAAATCGTTTTAGTTTGCTGTAACTTGCAATTATGTAGAGAGCCTCAAATACACAAGTATGCTATACGTTATTAAAATGTATCTACAATTGTGTTTGCAGTTATGTAATCAATTGCAAATCCCCCCTTAAAAATCCATAGAGAAATATAGAAATAAGATTTGGAAGTAATTTTGTATCTCCCGAAAGAAGTCTCTAATTTCATTTGTTAAACATTTAATTTGATACACATAAAACTAGGAGTGTCGAGTGTTCTCATTGGCTTGGCTTATAAATCAGGAGAAACTTCTCTCCAATCCATATTCCAATTCCAATCAATATTATAATCTACGTACGTATAGCCTACCCCACTGCACTATTATAATATTGATTTACGTCTCGTGCTATCGCCAAGGTACTTTCGAAGAAGAGAATCAACTTTTAAATCCCCTTTTTTATTCCACTCGTACAATTCCTAGAAATCAATGTGCTCTAGCCTACACGTTATATATGATTTCAATAATTATACGGGATGTTCGAATGAGACTAAAAACTTCCACGGAAGGAATTAAATAACTGATTGCTTCAATCCTCCGACTAGGTGTTTCAGTTAAAAGTTAGATATAGATGTGTTGTCGCAGCGACGCAGGGATTATTGTGTGTTGTCATGGTTACTGTCGTCTCGGTCATCCAACTCTCCGCGGTGCTATTACGGAAACCAACCTTCCCGCTCGCCGTGTTTGCCGTGCTATGCGTTGCGGACGAATCAATATTGACTGTGATTGTGATTCGCAGAATATTAAGTAAATGTTGACTGTGTACAGATAGACAGACAGACAGACAGACAGACAGACAGACAGACAGACAGACAGACAGACAGACAGACAGACAGACAGACAGAGAATCGCACCAAACCTTGAAGACTATGATCTACGGGCGCGCTAATCACAACCATAGAGCGCGACACTGGACAGACTCGGCGTAGATGCCATTTTGCATCTGCACAAGCCGTAAACAAGTTGCTTGCATTCATTTACCGTTGATTATATTACACAATAATTGTCATACATATCCATCTCAATCTACGTCTGGCCAGATCAATATCCTTGTTCACCAATAGCAATGGGCCTATTTCCGCAACATATTTTTAAAGCTTATCGAAGACGATTGATGTGTGATAGGCAGTAGCGTAGCTATCGGGTGGCAGAGGGTGCAGTTGCACTCGGGCCCGGGCCCAGGAGGGGCCCGGGCCCTCTCTCCAACTCCATGTTTGTCCCATTAATCGATGTATGGTTTTAACCTGATGACAATTTTCTATTGTTGCAAAATAATTGAGGCCGATATCATTGTATGATCAACTACAGGACCAATAAACACATTATTATTATAATTATTATTATTATTACCTATTTACAATTATTTCGCTCTCACTGGGCAAGAAAAATTTGACATTAGACTTGACAGTTCAACATGCAAGAACTAAGAACGGACAGGCGAAAAGAGTTTCAACTAAGGAAAAATATGAGGTTTGTATCCATAGAGGAACAAAAGACAGTAATATCCCTATTCAATTCCACAGAAACGACACAAAGAGTAATGTTTGCTTGACTGCACTTACAAACGAATTTGTCTATTTTTTCTACTATAAATAGTTATACAATTAGCTTTTCTTGGAATTGAATAAATAAGTGACAAACAGTCGAATTTGCCATTGTCAAAAAAAGCTATTTGGACTGATGGCTTCTCTTATAGCAGAGGGTTGGTCATCATTCATCAATTAATTTAGTATTCGTTGGTTGCTCCCTCATTGGGTGTGGGCGCGTGTGTGAAGTGAACTCATGAGTTTCGCCGTTCCTCTTAGTGCTTTTACTGAGGTTAGTCCTACATATTTTAAAAACTAATATTGTGTCGTGTGGTTTGAGTTATTGAAATATAGTAGGCCTGTTAGGCCTATATACAGTGAGTTAAAATTTACTTTTCAAACATGAATGTGAATAAACATGAAAGTGGCACCATGAAAAGGGAGAAAAGAAAGAAAGTGATAAACGAATCAAACGGCTACCAAAACTATGACACATTCTTTCAAGTACGTACTAGTCGTCCATCAGGCAGTGCAACCGTGCCAAACCGTAAGTAAAGATGCAACAGACTCAATAGCTAAAGCCGATCCTGAAGATAATCAAGAGCAACAGCAACTTTTAGTTGAAGAGTTACACAATGATGATTTACCGGTACAGGAACCTACTGATATTCCTGAGCAGGCCAATACTAGCTACTCTACCAACAAGGCCAACTTTAATAAATTAATGTCTCAAGATAAACTATTCATTATATCTTTAGAACCGTGCAAACCATGCGGCCCATTCCCGCGAGATAAAATGAGCGGTTAAGCGGTAGTTAACTTGTGATTGTGTTTTGTGCGTATAAACCAAAAATGGGGGGGCGGCCCGTCGTGTCCAGTTTGCACCCGGGCCCGTAAAGGCGTAGCTACGCCACTGGTGATAGGCCTATATGATGAAAAGTAATTATTTCTTGTTAGGCTACCTGCAGGTATATACACATCAGCTTGACCTTGAGTGTCACTCTTCGACTAGCTATAGCCAAGGGTACATAAGTCCGTATTTACGAATGTATAAAACAACGCCAGCAATCCGCTGATTTTCGTTGAAAGAGCGTGCATGATAAGCGTCTGAGGTAGGCTTGTTAGGCTGGGACAACTTAACTCATTGTCATATTGATATAAAATGAATTTGAAATACGTACTGTATATAGTTTCTCTAAACTCTGTTAATATAATCGAAGTGCTTTACGCACACCTTGTTTAGATTGTGCCTAGCCGTAAGGTGTGTCCTACGTCTATTGTTACGCATAGCTATATATTGTGACATAAAACTATTTACGCCCGTTCTTGCAAATGCTTTATGTACGCGCTGCTATTCTTATTGTTTAGCTTTTCTTTTGGAATCAGATAGAAGTTTATAATAACAAGGTGGAATGCCATTATCGTGTTTCTAAATGACCTCCAAGGTTTGGGCTCGGATCGACCGGCTGTAAAAGTGTCTGAGATTAGAAAACCTATTTATACTCACAAAACCTGTCGAATTACAAAAAAAATCTAAGTGGTGTCTACCCTCCTACCCCAAAGCCTTGGTCTGGGAACAAGAAGTCACTTCAAATGGTTGATAGCACGTATTAAGATCAGCTGCAGCGAGTGGACAATGGGCATAACTTGAAACCTTTCTCACTTTTCAAATTCCAAGGAACATTAATGTGTGCTTCGTTTTACTGTTCGGCTCCAAATTGAGTTTACTTGGACTTTTTTTCTCGTCTGTAATTAATTATAAAATGGCAGCATATAACTCCAATATGGCAGCTCGAATCTGGCTAGATAATAAACTGCATTTACGAGTTATACTGTACGTAAAATCTTCTTGGTTTGAACCTCTGTAAATAAATGAGTTTTGTAGAATCACAGTCCACAGGCGGGGGGAGGGGGAGGGGGGGGAATTAAACGCTTCTTGGTGCTACAGCCTAATTCATTCATTTTCAAGTAAATAACCTAAACGTGAGGGAATGAAATAGATATAATACATCTCATCTGAGGCAGTAACTGGGCGCCCCCCCCCCCCCCATTAAGTGAGTGTTCACCCGTGCTCACGTGTCACGAGTAGACCAATGACGTTTTCTCTAAGCGATTATTAGGTACTAAACACAGTAAGTTAAAATAAAAAGGGGAGTAATTGCTTTGCTCGAATCTTAAAATCATTGTTGAAAATGTATGCAATTACACGTTAATAAGCTTTGATTGGATGATAAGAAAGTGGAACAAAGTATTGATATAATGCGTTAAGATTGGACAAAATTGGACAGTTTTTAAAAGTAAAACTGACAAATAAGTCATCTAAATGCAAGAAATTCTGCGTTTTGTTTTGATTGATTATTTTTGCAACAGGTCCGAAGTCCCACCAGTGTAAATTTAGTACATGGTGATTGTTTTGAATACTAACTGGCTGGATTACACTTTGATAATATCTTGAATTGCACAAACAAAAACCGTAAATTCTCAATAACGTTTAGCTACTTGTGATGAACCAAGCAAATGAGCGCATTGTTATGACGCCAAATAAACGAGTGTCGCGCGTAACTCGAGTTGTGCTGTCATTGAGTTGATGGGTGTACACTGTACAGTAGCAAAGGTAAGAATACGTACACGGTTTCCTCTGGTTTGTAAATGAGAAAGACCAACGTGGAGACATGGTCCCGCGGTGCGGTAATAAGATGTACTACGGACAGTAAATAGTCTTATTGTATAGTTGTCCCAAGACTACCTTACACATGCTTTCGTCACAGGCGACTGGTTCGTAGCCAATCAGCGATTGGTATTGGCCCGGATGTGTCTCGGGCAGTTCGCTGGTTGGCTACGACTGCCCCAGATGTGATGAAAGCAGGTGTAAAGTAATCTTGGGTGATGGGTTCACTATACAAGCAATTTCAACAGAACAACTCGCAAAGGTCATAGAGCAACCCTACACAAATCCACTAGTTGTCTACTCCAACAAAGTGGTTGATATAACTGCGGTATCGCGTTTTAGGCCATCATACGTAATGTATAATAGGACCAACATATTTTGTTTTCGTCTATGGCGAAATTTCCTCCGGCGGCAGGGGCTTCGCCCCTGACCCCAACTTTATCATCCACCTCGTTGCGAGTACAAATTAAACTTTGCGTGTGGGCAAGTGTATTGAAACGGTACTTGAAATAACACACAATTAAATTCCATTATATTTGAGTTTAATTCCACAAAGATGATCTAGATGATTACAGATAATAGTTCACTAGTTACAATCTACCTCTTACCGACCATTACAGACGACATGACAGCTTGCTGACAACCACCGGCTTCTCAGGTTAGGCGGCGATGCATGGCCGAGTATCGACATTGAACATTGAATACGCGGAAATTCAAACATAATACATGACAAGTGGATTTGGGGAGGTTTGGTATACACACACCTAGGGTTATTCGCTCGAATAAAAAAAAATAAAAGACGCATATTATGTTGACGATCAAACTGTTGGGGGGATGTGTTCATTACCTACAGCGCAAATCCCGTGTATGTTCTCCGTTGTCTCGTGACATCTTCGTCTTGCTGTCTCGAACCTGGTGTTGTCGTCACGTGGGCAAACACATCAGCTGTTAGTTATTTCTATATATTCGCTTAGGTTTTTTAAAAAGATTCTGTATGCAATAAGGCTTAAAGCCAGTTACATTTTTTTTTTCGAAATCCAGGGTAGGGGGAATTGCCTCCTCGTCCCCCCTCGCGGCGCCAATTACGCTGATGACAATTAAGTTCAGTTAGTTCAGTGGTTTACCGCCAAATTGGTGTCTCGTCAAATGGGTCACAATTCACTTAGAAGAAATAAAGTAAAGTTATGACCTTCCTTTAAAATGTATTGACCTGCCCAGGGACTGCTACCTTATCGAGGTGGGCAGGTTTGTGCGCTTTGATGATTCCTGGAGCTATGCCGGCGGAAGCGTATGCTTCTGGTAGGGCCACCCTAGCACTGGTCGAGGAGGAGAAGTCAGACAAAATGCAGTCCAACCTCCCCCCTCCCTTTTCCACCCCGCCCTCCTACTTGCCCCATTCCTCCAAACAGCTCCATATGTCATCTTCATATATCACCCACTCATTGTCTCGATTAGCCTCGTTGCAAAAATATGAGACGTTAAGCTCAAATATCAATCACTTAAAATGTATTGCCGTTCAAAGACCATTCTGTTTGTGTTGAATATTATAGCTAAATAGTAGCATTTTCTTTTGTAGTCCCTTGTCGATCAGTTTCATATCTGGAAGTGTTTGGCATTAATAAATACCTAAATAACGCCACTAGTGACGCCGTAGGAGTACCCGGCCATACCCGGTCGCGGGTTTTTATTATAATAAACAAACGCATTCGAGGGCTTATTATTAGAAAGTAATTGGGTCTTACTTTCTTTTTGGTGGTGAGTCGTAGTTTTAACATTTGGTTTGTTCACTATTTATTTACAAATAAACACATGAAATATTTTATATTCGCATGTATTTGAATTCAATGTTCTGAATTTAGAATGAGTGTGGTAGCTCGTCCCAGATGCAATGTCGATTAGCCACACGTACAAACACTCACTACTCCAATGGTGCAGTTTGCGTATCATAAAACTGTCACATGCCGTGTTCTCAAAGGTCCCAGATTGATGAGTATTGTTTGCCTGCTAGGGGGTCTCTGGATATTTGCTAAGGATTTTTCTCACGTTGTACTCGATTTGACCGTGACAGACTTTCTCTGTTTGATTTACTACCCCAATAAAGCGATCGTTGCGGGGGTCCGGGACGACAGTTTGCTCCCTTTGTGACCCACCATCATTAATAACTTGATGTTATACGACTATAAAAGGATGCTCGCTTTTTTGTCCTTGTCGATTGCTTCGAGAAAACAAAAAATCGAATGCCGGAGTATTGGGAAGCAATTTCCGTCTTTTTATGTAGTAAACCTGATGCCCATCGCGCATCGTGTTAGCTACGGGTCTCTCTTGTTATCGTGTGGTGTTTGGCAGATGGTTGTCGTCATAAATGTGCATACAGACAATAATGCAGGCCATAATACCAAGACAAGATGCAAACCACGCCTATGCTGTGTTCTAGTAAGAAACCTAACATCCTCAATATTGTGTCTCATTTCAGCCACCATGTCATGCACACTCGCCGACCTCTAAAGTCAAGCATGGTAAAGATATTTTCTTTGTGAACATCTCTCGTAAGGTCCTGGTAGGGTGATTGTTTTATTATCATACTCGTATATTGCCTGCTGATACCGCTTAAAACTAATTTGTGTGAAAATGTATTACTTGTGGTGATACTTTTATATTTATACTTACTACCTCGGTGAAGAGGATATTAAAATATGCTTGTTATATAATATATTGTTAGTTTCGCTAAACGAACTTGCACTTTCATATAACAATCTAATTTCAAATCGAAAACTGTTCATATTAATTCGAATAACCCACGTCGTTCTGTTATTTTTATTTTTGCTTTTGATATGATAAAATTAATAAAAAATACAAACTAAACCCAGATTTTGTGTAAACCAAATGCAAAAACTGATTTTGCCTATTGTCTTGGGTATCAAACGAGACCGAAAAATGTTAAATGCATGCGTCATTTTTACTAGAATTCTGTACTTTGTCTAGAATTTTAGCAAATAATATTGCATATTGTTAATACACATATTACAAACTTGTCTATACTCCATAGATTCGAATACATCGATGAAGCTGTAAATATTGTTCGGGCCTCCGTGCAGCGGATATGCAGTTTTTAACGCCCGTTTTTCTGTCATCATAAATGTCTCCTGCGAGTTTATATTTACATCCGACAGATGGAGATATTGGCCTACTATAACAGGTGACCGGTTGTTGCACATCTTACGTCCCGATGCTTTGAGGGTTCTTAGCTTCTCATCGTCTACGCTCCACATTTGACATGAATCAAGATATGAGCACGGACATTCGTCTAAAGATATCAATATATTCCCTGGTCAGTAAGAACAAAGAAGTAAGAACGTTTATTACAGAGTTTCGTACGGGGATTCGAAAAAATCATGCGCCCAAAACTGTTCAAGACAGTTTCTCAACACTTCATCACTCAAACACAGGTGTGATTATGCAGGACAAAAATATGAATCTTACCTTCACTTCACACATCTATCGTGCTTGCTAAAGTTATGTAGGCCTATAATACACAGTGTCGTGAATGTAAAAAGTAGCATTGAGGTGATGCCCGGTCCGAAAATGTCAACACTTTTGGAATAGTACTATGAAAAAATATATTTTTAACATTTCATGCATATCTAACCGATTATAGCGGGATGAACAGCGATAAGGGAACGTGTATTTCATGTCAAAATACCATTTTGGTTATAGGATCCCAGTGTGGTTTCTGCCTTTTAGTGACTAAATCAGTAGTAGCCGATTCTCTCATAGCAGTGATCATACCCCCACCCCTCTATAAATCGTTCCGTTATTGGGTGATCTGTAGGTGATGAACAGGTGTAAATAATCTGGCCCATGCAGCGTGCATACTAATTGGACGGGTGATTTGAGCTACCTCTGAGGGGGTGGGCGAGGCATGGTTAACGAGTGCCGCATGGATAGTGATGATAAACGTCCCGACAAATGTTATTAGATGGCCACTGTGATTTATGCGCTTCCTTCGAGGTGGGGTCGGCTATACACTGCTATGTGCAGGCAACCAGGCAGGCGCTTTATATTTTGTAATTATCACAGCTCTGCTCAAGATTAGTTCAAATATATAAGGTGTGTCGTCAGCCTATTTTCGAGCTCGGAACTATATTCAAGTCTAATACTCGGGCCATCCATGGTTTCAACCTGGAGAGAAGCAGGTCCGTTGTATTTATGTTTATTTGTAATTGTATTAACTATTAACTCTGTCAAAAATGAAAGTATTTCTAAACAATACGTTACAACATATTCCATTTCACAATATTACTTGAATGTTACACATTATTTTTCTTTCAATTGGCAAATCTATATGTATCTCGACTCGTATTTCCAAACCTTTATTACATCCTCGGCTTTGCGCCGTGTTAACTGTCCAGCAAGGAGTCAAATATGCTTTTATTACAGAGACAATGACTAACAAACAGATACACCAACATTAGATACATTTTGTCATCACAAACCTCAAAATACCATGGCTATCAGTACCACACAATACTGATTTGTGCGTAGCAAAAGTACACCTTACCACTAAAATGTAAATTATGTCTGCTGTACAAGTTGTTTCAATTATTATATACTATTTGTGCAAGTCGTTAGGGTGTGGGGAGGGAAGGGGAAGGAAGAGAATGAGAGAGTGAGAGGCTTGTTTATCAGTGTATATAGTAATTATCTGATCAGTGGGGGGTATAAACGCAAGGTGCGCCCACGCCTCTGAGGGCGCAGACTCAACACATAAATAATTACCAGACCTAACGTGGACGCAAATACATTATCAAACAAGTATAATTGAAATCGGATGAAGTATATTCTAATACTGATGTAAGTGCTATCATTTTCGTAAATTTGTTCCGTCGCTGCTTACAAATGATCAATTACGCCTAGGCTATAATGTACTATATAAACCATTTCTATTGTTGAATTAGGTGCCCGATTGCCAGCGAGAAAAATTGATTCAATGAAGACAACTGGATATATTGTTACTACGTTATTATTAACGTTTTGAAAAATAATTTAGAATTAACCAATAAACATGTCTGATATGTTTGTAAAATTGTAAGTCGCTTATTTACATACAAAAACAATGATAGTGGTATCTTACTTTCTTATGATTGGATAACATAAATTATCCTTTCTTATAGTCTACTCATGTTACCGAGTAAAAAATTCGCTTATGTTGGCCTATATGTTAGTTTTATTAGACAATAATACCAATTATAATAATTGAAAATAAATTTAAAAAAAAATCTGAACTAATAATGACATCGAGACAACTTTACATGCCCATTGTTAATTATTTCAGTATATACAAGTATGACACAATTATTATTATTATTATTATTATTATTATTATTATTATTATTATTATTATTATTATTATTATTATTATTATTATTATTATTATTATTATTTAAATTAGTATAATTATTATTATTATTGTTTTTCTTATAGCGATATTTAAGTTCATTTAACGTGGCATAACCGTTTTGGTCGTGTTTGTGTGCAATCCAGCAATAAAACAATAACAACAACCACAAACATACTAGTACACAAAGCATGTGGGCGTTAGTGTGATAAAAGTTTGTACCGGACCATATCCGGCTGTAAAAACCTCTGAGGGCGCAACGCACCCCAGAAGCCTGTGCCCAGGGTCAGAACACAGCCAAGGGTTTATCATTTGAGAACCTCTGAGGGCCCAATGCACCCCAAAAGCCTGGGTCCCATAGCCCAGGGTCAGATCGCAGTTACAGGTTTTCAGTTGAGAGCCTCTGAGGGCGCAACGCACCCCAGAAGCCTGTGCCCAGGGTCAGAACACAGCCAAGGGTTTATCATTTGAGAACCTCTGAGGGCCCAATGCACCCCAAAAGCCTGGGTCCCATAGCCCAGGGTCAGATCGCAGTTAGAGGTTTTCAGTTGAGAGCCTCTGAGGGCGCAACGCACCCCAGAAGCCTCGGTCCCATAGCCCAGGGTCAGATCGCAGTCAGGGGTTTATCAGTTGAGAACCTCTGAGGGCCCAACGCACCCCAGAAGCCTGGGTCCCATAGCCCAGGGTCAGATCGCAGTCAGGGGTTTATCAGTTGAGAACCTCTGAGGGCCCAACGCACCCCAGAAGCCTGGGTCCCATAGCCCAGGGTCAGATCGCAGTCAGGGGTTTATCAGTTGAGGGATAATAATTGAATTGGCCTTTGATTGTTCGTGAGGTGTTTGTCTGTAAATGTTCATCTCCGATCACCTTGGATTAATAACATGCATAGGCTATTACTTGACCTGGGGAATAGAACCATTATTTACAACACACCATTTGTAACAGCTCGATGCTGTCTGGTTAACCTTCATTTGAAATATTGAACCTAACTCTTGTCAGGGACAAATTAACCTTTATCAATAAGTTTAAGGCGCGGCTAGGCGTCTACATGGCAGGCTACTCATAATTCGTTACCTCCGATGGAATATGACTTATGGAATGCAGTATCAAGCCAGGCACTTCAAATTTAATCAAATATTTAATTATTATTTTAAATTAAACGTTGAGATCATTGCGATGGAAGAGTTTTGATCGCTGTGAGTTGTGCACGATGCTGCTGTGTCCGATAGCGTCTTCGCTCTTGTCATATTCTTGCACGGAGTCGAGTTTGTCCCGGACTAAGAAACAACCCGTTCCACTCTACACTCGACTATTGCAGTTAGGTTTGGCAGAGTGTGGTAAGATTGGTTGGTTTGTCTACCTACACAGATGATTAACCAGTTGGTTTTGTGATTAATAATTTGCGATTTATGTAGGTGTTTGATATGATTCACACAGCTGACTTACAAAGAGGGTGGAGACACTTTCGCAAGCTCTTTGGAAAACCTTTGTTCAAACTTGGAAGGATTGCCCACATAAAACAATGTGTTAATAGACTGATGAACCAGTGGTCGGCCAATTGACATAATTGTGTTTTAGGGGCAAACACGTGTTGACTTGGTAGTTCACATTTGGAGAGATTACAAGTACACCACACACGATATTATTGGCTGAGATTGAACTCAGCGCGTGCCAGAATATTGAAGACTTGACGTGTGTCATTGTTTCTCTTGCTGCACCGTCCGTTGCAGTCGTGTGGATCTCATCTTGCGCGCTACATCAGTTGAATGACCCTACCGGTCGTAATCAATAAACAATAAACACCACCCTTGCATTTATTACCTTACACTCAGTTACAAGATCCTCTGACGGGGCCCGTCGAACTCCCAAGTATACCGAGCCTCCACTAGTGACTGACCTTGTTTAGTTAAAACTTATACAAGACCGTACATATAACAATAAAAACAGTATTTTAATGAAATAATAAAATAATAAAACAATTTTGCATTATTGCCTAAGCAGATTTTTGGCGGAACACATTCAAAATAGTCAGGGGCGGATACAGGCGGGGGGGGGGGGGGGGGGTCGCCCCCCCCCCATGACAAAAAAATGGAAATTTTGAATAATTATTATTTTGGAGTCGTTACCAAACTTTAGTTGCCATGCTTTGTGTAACTAATCGAGCCTGTATCAGCACCAGCCGACGTATGCGCATGCCATACTCAGGTTCTCTTACAAATCGCTACTATGTGTGAAATTAAGTAATTCTCGAATGATAGCCCGTTAAACTTACGTAATTATCTCAAAATCTGTAGTATGTCACGCAGGTATGTTTATATGTGATTAAACAAGATCTAATTGAAATTAATTGGCAGGAATCAAATTAAATTAATATACTCTGGTTTTCTTACAAATCGCTACTGTGTGTGACATTAGGTAATTTTCCACTGACAGCCCGTTTAAACTTCTGTAATTATCTCAAATCTGTGGTAT